>OX578135.1:74636240-74731240 GCA_951213105.1 Amaurobius ferox | reverse complement strand
TTTTGATCATAAAGGAAATTGGATATTTATTAAAAAATGCTTGTTTTAAAAATTCTTGATCAAAATTGATACGTATATGTTCCTCTTTGATAGTTCTTTTTATTCTGATTAAACCTCCCAAGAAAACATTGCGAAACACATTCAAATGTATGTTGGAGTTCCAATGTATAATTCCAATAATAGGTAGTTTAAATTGTTTTCTTTTATCATAGATGGTGAATATGAGAGGGATTTGACTATAGTTGATATTCAAATCCAAAAATTCGACCTCTTTGTTATTTTTAAGAGGGTTTTCCTTCAAGATGAGGTTTGGTGGATAAAAATCATTGTGTAGTTTTCGTTCTCATATCCAATAATTATGTCATCCACATAACGTAGGAATATGATTTCGTTGTTTATATGAGATCTTCTTTCATAAAAACTAAGATATATATCAGCCAATATGGAAGAACATCCCCCCCCCCATGGGGATGCCCTTAATTTGTTGATAAATAGACAATCCGTTGTAAAGGTAATTTTCTTTAATAACTATTTTGATTATAGACTTGAATTTATTGAATTCCAGACTCCTTTTTAAATCATATTCTTCAAACAAGCTGTAAAGTATATTTGTCATGTCATCTAGATCTATAGTATTAAATAGTTCTTGGAAATCATAAGTTCTTAAGTGTAAAGGATGTTTATGATCTTTCAATATATTAATCACTTGTAGACTGTTTTTTATAATATAGCTTCCTTGGTTATTAAGTTTTCGCAAAATAGGTTGTAAAATCTTCATTAACATATTATTGGCTTTCGTGAGATAGGTATTGCATCCAACAGTAACTGGTCTGAAAGTAATAGGACTTTTATGAAGTTTCGGAATATTAATCAGATACGGATACTTTATAATTCCTGTATATTTGATACCAGTTAATAAATACAAAGCCTTGATTTTATTTGAGATTTCCTTAAGGGAGAGGTTGATTTTACTGTAAAGAACATCATTCTCATATTTTTCTTTCAATATTTCAATGTAAAAGAGCTTACATGTAAATGCGTAGTTACTTGATGCCTTGTCAATATAAGTAATTATAAATTGATTTTGAATGTTCTTCAGAAGTTGGAAGTTTATTTTACATTGGTCTGGAGGTAGGTAAATATATATATATATATATATATATAAATATATATATATATATATATAAATATATATATATATATATATAAATATATATATATATATATATATATATATAAATATATATATATATATATATATATATATATATACTATTACGATAAAGTGAGACAAAATAGGATATATCCCAAATAAGCCTGAAATTAAAGAACTATTCACTACAAAGGAGGAGGCGCAAATGCTGCTCAAATTCCCTAGTAGAATACATGAATGAAAGTAGAAAAGAACGGGAGTGACCATATGAATTACATAAGAATGGTAGGGGTGGATTGCGACACCCCTTTCCCGCTTAAAGCAGCTTTTACAACCCGGGTAACGCTCACGGAACCAACATAATTCCATGGTCAGCCTCCCAAATGTGCGAAAATAAAAGCACCAGAACAGACTCAGAACCAAAGAAGTAAACGAATCCATGAAGAAGAAACATCCGCTAGTCCAACCCGATGGAACGTCTCTTTATATAAGTAAAGTTGCTCATGCGCAGAGAAATATCAGGATAATAGTTACGCAGTATATATATATTCCACAAATCACCTCTCAGTCTTCCACATATTCAAGGTTTCCATATCTTTGATTTTAAAGACCTTTTCAATAATATTGATATTAAAGATTTATTTAAAGTTGTTATCTCTCTTTATCATGATTATCAATCTTCCCACAATGTTCCATTTAATGTCAAAAACTTTCCCATGCTATTGCACTTTGTGTTATACCACAATTATACTATCCAAGGTGACATCGACTTTCTGATCCTCAGTTTCACTTTCTCCACCTCAATAATTTTAAATGCATTTGTCAAAATTAACACTATCCGGAAGTATTTGTAAATAATATTATTAATAATTTCAAATTCACCACGTAATTATATTACAAATGCATTCTTTATCCTTGATTGGATAACTCCTTTTTGTGAATTTCATCTGTTCTTATCACCTGCTTACCACTTGGCCTGAGTCTGATACTGCTTACTATTTGTGAAAGATTACTTTCCACTTATCCTGAGTCCTATACTGCTTACTATTTTTGAATATCTTCATACACATGATTTTTCGTTCACGTGTATTCATTCCGGTGTCCACTCGTTTAAACGAAGAGATGTGAAATGCTCTGTCGCATGTTATCGTGCGAACGTGTAAACTGCCACGTGGTGGCTGTGCCTGTGAGTTATTATTTCTGTTTTTTATATTTATGGCATATAATTTACTTAGTTTTTATTATTTGTCCTTCCACTAGCCAGTAGACAGTTCCAATGTTGTCCATAGGTAAATACTATCGCCATTGTCAGAAACTGGCTCTTCTTTCGGTTTTAATTAGAATTGTATGGCTGTCCTGACGAGAATGCAATTTCGAACTAATTGCTGTTTTTTGTGCATTTTCAGTTGATTGTTCTTCATGTCTCGTTCTTCAATCTTGAGCTTTTTATTTGCCTTTCTCATTTTTGCTTTGTTTACTTTTTATTTTATTTTATATATCTATATATATATATACCTTTTTATCATGATTTTAGTATACTCATCTTGCCCTTCCCCCCTTTCCATTATAGTGATAAGTTACCTTCCATCTCTATCCTTATTCTTGGTCTATAGTTACTTATTTGTAACAGATATGATAGAGATGGGTTTTTATGTACTTACCGTAGTTTATGCATAGTTTTCGTTTCAGATAATTTCAATTTATATATATATATATATATATATATATATATATATATATATATATATATATATATATATATATATATATCATACCAGTAAAGTAGACAAGTAAATGGAAGCAATATATCAAAGAATGGCCGGGGGATTGTGACCCCCACTCCCCGGTTAAGCAAGCTTTTCGTCTAGACAACACTCCCAATGAATTTTATCCAAAATGTTTAACGTTAACAGAAACTCCATACAACCAAGATCAAAGTCTTAATTTTCTAGATTTGTCTCTATACAAACTACTTAATGGTTTCACTGGATTTGGACTCTACGATAAACGTAGAGATTTTAAATTTTAAATAAATTACATTGTTCCTTGCAATTCAAGTTTACATCGCAATGTGTACAGAAGCATAATCATAAACCAACTTATAATAAGTAAAATAATAAACAGTAACTTTAATTATCGTTATAACAGCGGTAATGGTTTCCTCCATGGTTCAATTACACAAGGATTTCCGAAGCGTTTTCTGAGTAAAATCATATGCAGTTTTTATGGTTTAACCGTAATTGAAAGCTACTGTATATATTTAGATACAGAACCGGTAAAGAGTTGATCACGACTGGGTGTCCGTGCCTTCCTTACACAAGTTAATGCCGTGTATACTTTCCTATATGATAAATATAGACGTGTGGATAGATTGGTATGTATTCGTCTTGCTGAATGAAGTTTTGAAGTCATGGTACAGTATCTGATTATGTGTTTATAATCTATGCTTTTTAATTCTTATTGCCTTTTAAATTGTAGAATTAAGCCACTTTAATGCAGATGTTGGATTACATGTCTTGTGGGTTATTCCACGTTTTCATGTTCTGGAACCTCTTTTTACAACTTTTTTATATTTTGATACATGGGTATTCATTTCTTGTGCAATATATCGGCTACAGGGAGTGTGGTCTAGACGAAAATCTTGCATAACCGGGGAGTGGGGGTCACAACCCCCCGGCCATTCTTTGATGTATTTCTTCCATTTACTTGTCTACTTTTCTGGTAAGATATTTAAATCCACGTATATATATATATATATATATATATATATATATATATATATATATATATATATATATATGCATACCCTGCAAAATAATCCGATAGTAATGAACTGTAAATGCAAACATCTGTCGATCGAATATGCAAATGATCAGAAATTCGCAACTAATGAATGAATAGTCGGAACAGCACTGCATTGAAACTGAGCACCATGGTGGTGTATATAAATAGCGAACATATAAATAGCTTTCAGAAACAAAATATACAGTGGATTTCGATTGCGTGTAAGTACCTTTACTGTAACAATGCCCCGCCTGCGAATTCGCAGCCACTACGAGCATATGCAGAAGTTTGAAAGATAGAGTATGGTCGGACTACATGAGTCTGGATAGGCACACCGCCGAATCGCTAGGCATTTGGGTAGGAGCGATAGAGTAGTTAGACGATTCTGGCAGGAATGGGTCCTGAATGGCAGATTTCAGCCGCAAGCAGGCAGCAGACGGCCTAGAGCGATGACAGAAAGGAATTGGAAGATAGAGTGTTTGTCAAAGCAGCTGTGACAGCACGAGATTTGTCGTTATCAACCATCCAACATGTGATAAACACGGAAATGACTACCCGGACCATTAATAAAAGACTATGGAGTCCCGACTACCAGCGCAGACGTGTATGGAGACAGTCTGGATATCGTCAAGATCCTACTTTTACTGTCATAAGCCACACTGCCCGACAACTAGGATTTCCGTTCGGGGTGCCATTTCATTTGATAGCCGGACCCCTTTGATTGCTCTCCGTGGCACCTTAACAGCACAGCAATACGTTGCCGACATTCTACGACCCGCTGTATTTCCAGTTCTTTCGCGACACCCCGGGCTAACTTTTCAACAAGATAATGCAGGCCACAGACGGAATGCCTCTCTACTAATTGTCTGCATGCTTACGACGTTCTTCCTTGGCCAGCCAGATCCCCAGATATCTTGCCTATTTCGCACATTTGGAATGAAATGGGTCGTCGCCTAAAAACCATCCCAGAATGTAGACGAATTGGCTCTTCAATTGGAGGCCATTTAGAACGACATCCCTCACAACACCATCCGGCAACATCATGCATCAATACCACGTCGTGCAACAGCTTGTATCAAGACCAGAAATGAAGCAACGTCATATCGATGTGTTCAATTTGTATAGACTTTTCATTGCAATAAATCATAAAGTTGTTTTTAAATTCTAATTATTTCTTTTTCGGCACATCCACATTACACGTACCAAATTTTGTCCCATTTGGGTAAGTTTTCCTTGTTGCGTCAATTTTTTTCTTTTAGAGTATATATATATATATATATATATATATATATATATATATATATATATATATATATATATATATATATATACATACAGGGTGAGTCAGAAGTCATGGGCCAAACTTTAAGGAATGATAAATCACATCTAAACAAGCAATTTTTGTCATACAAAGCAGGGTCGTAAGGCAAGATGTGAACCGCTAGACGTCGCTGACATTGAACGCAATGACGATTGCGTCAGAACTTGCCAGGGTTTCGCCTGATCTCTCCTGTCTCGACTTTTTCTTATGGGGCCATATGAAAAGTCTCATCTACGATAGCCCCATCGACTCCGACGAGGACCTTTTTGCTAGGATTGCTGCTGCTGCAGACGTTGTCCAAGATATTCCGGGTGTTTTTGCTAACGTGCACCGTTCGCTAATTTTGTCATACAAAGCAGGGTCGTAACGCAAGAGGTGAACCGGTAGGTGGTAGCTCATGAAATGAGGAAATGATGACTCTCTCGTGAAAAGAGGAAACACAAAAATGACAGAGCAGGCACGTAGTACGTTTTACTGACAGAAATTGCAGAATGCATGGACAAAGTTACAGAAACTGCTGAAAAGTGCGACCACTAGCAGTAATGCGGACTTCACACCTGCGACGTTGCGAGAGGCGCACGTTAGCAAAAACACCCGACATATCTTGTATAACGCCAGCAGTAACAACAATCCTAGCAACAAGGTCCTCGGCGGAGTCGATGGAGCTATCGTAGATGAGACTTATCATATGGCCCCATAAGACCATAAGAAAAGTCGAGACAGGAGAGATCAGGCGTTCAGTTTAAAGCCTGTCTAGTTTTGACGCAGTCATCGCTGCGACGTCTAGCGGTCTACGGCGTCTAGCGGCGTGTCAGCGACGTCTAGCGGTTCACCTCTTGCGTTACGACCGTGCTTTGTATGACAAAAATTGCTTGTTTAGATGTGATTTATCACCCCTTAAAGTTTGGCCCATGAGTTCTGACTTAAATTTATATATATATATATATATATATATATATATATATATATATTATTTAAAACATTTCTGCTTTGGAAGTTTTATACCGAAATTTCACTCTTGTCTTTAAATACATACATTTTGGCCTACTTTTAAAATTTTAATATTTTAAATATCAGAATGTGACGTTATAAGATATGTAATTTATCTCGCATTTGTAAACCGGTACTAATTTCAACGGCTTGCGAAATTAACAATTCTTATCAGACTGTGGCGCTACAATTGGAAAAAAAAATACATTCAATAAGTATTCGGGTTCATAAATCTTTGGAATTGCTGATTTATATAATGAATCTTTCGAATCATGTGCTACACTTTGATTAAATTATTCATTTACATTGCCAAAAGTCATGGGGGTGCGATGGTACATGGCGTGTTCACGTGGTCTACATTGGTCCCTCACTTCCATTTTGAGCAATTGTTGACAGGTATGAGATACGCGAACATTATCTCCGATCATCTGATCTCCTTTATGACATTTGAGCTGCATGATAACGAATGAGTATTTCAACAAAATAGTTAGTTCACCGTGTCACCAATATCTGGATGCTATGAGGTGAACCGACGAAAACGTCACCTATTTCTGATTCCCATGGTCCCTCGGAAGGACACAATGTAAGCAAACTTACCATCTATGTATCCAACACCATCAAAGGCAACACAATTGTGGTCCACACTGCAGGATGTGTTTGAGCCCATCTCTGCAGAATAACACCAACAACTCGTTGGTTCCATGTCTCCACATGCGGTTACAGTGCTGAGGACCAGCATGTTATTAAGCACCCAATCGATGATTTTTGGATTCTCAGTGTAAAATCAATTCAACTATATATACTCTATCCTTTCTCATACGATAGTCTATCGGCATGTATGGATATATATTTCATATTTATAGGGAAGATTAAATGTGTTAAAATTTCACATACAGAAAATTACACTATTTTATATCACGCAACATGTATATTTTCCATTGACTGCTGTACGATACTATGTAATTCGATGGTACTTATTACTAACTATTTGAATAATATGTGTTTATAGGAGTAAACATCAGTTAAAATAAATATTTAAATAATTTTTTATCACAACTACTACAAATTTTGTAGGAAAGCTATTTTCAAGGATTATTAATTTATAAATGCATTGTTTGTCCTACAATTTAAATAATACTCACGCATTAAGTACCTTAATACTATGCATTATATGTTGACTCTCTTATATTTAAAACAATGCCATTTCTGTACCCTTTTCATAGATAAAACGGCAAAAGAAATTCATACGAAGATATTAATCAACTGATGAAATGTTGCAATTTTAGTAAAAAGAGAAGCCGGAAAATAAAAAGTTAAAGAGAATAAGGAGCACAACTTCACATTTAGTGTATTACAATCGTTCGTGATAGCAGTATACAATGTAGCATTTATTTTTAAAAATATCATGATTCATTGCCAAAAATGCAAATAAAAAAATGCAACTTATGTTACTGCTTAATCACTGCTTTTCCCTCAGACAATGAGAGTGATATTCCAGAAATTTTAAATAAATGCTACACCAATATTTCACTTGCCCCACAAGTACATCATAATGGAATTACAGATACTGATTAATTGTAAAATAAGTAATAGTTATTTTTTATTTTGTTGTAAAAACACTTTTTGCAGATATATCGTCTTGTTACCTTCTGGTAGTTATTTTCTACATTACAAAATGTTATTGACTTAGTTGCACATCCTATCTTTCACAATTTATTACTGAATTTTGAAGAAAATTAAAGGAAAACATTTCGCCGTTTAAAGTTCGCTGAAAATCAAAAGCATTTTTTCTGTGTACGAAGTTCAATAGGTGTATCAAATTTAAATCGAATTAATCTGTGTCCTAAATATAACCTCACATGTAGACTCTTAGATATAATTGATTCGCCGACAATAATGCCCTAAATCCATCATAATATTAGAAATGTTCTTTAGATTCCACTATATAATACTGAATTCAAATCCAACTTTGAAGAGGGCACTTGCTCACACCAAAAATACTGTGGCCCTATGGAAGTGACAGTGCTCTCTCTCCCTCGAATCTCGCGTGCTGCTTCCTATGTATGCATGCTCACAATAGTCAAACACTACATCCCGGAACATATTATTGTGCGCACCTACATGTTGTACGCATGCGCACATAGGAAGTTGCATGCGAGGCTGCGAGGGACAGAGAGCACTGTCTCTCCCGCAGTGCTTATACGCGAGTCGCCACTGCTGGTCTTGGCCGTTCCTCCTACACATCAGACAAACATAGCTACCTGATTCTTATCAGAAATATGGACACACTTTGATATTACCTGAAATATGGGCACACTTCGATATCACCAGAAAAACGGGAACACCTCGACATCACCAGAAATATTGGGACATCTCGATATTACCAAAAATCCAAAAATATTGGTACACCTCGATATCACCAGGTATACCGGCATATCTTTATGCCACCAGAAATAGGGGCGCACCTCGATATCAGCAGAAAAAAGGGAACACCTCAATATTACCACGGACACACCTCGATACCACCAGAAATACGACCGCAACTCTTAGGGAACAGAAATATGGGCACATCTTGATATCACCAGGATCATACGGGAACACATTCTTTCCACTAAAAGTACTGGGGCACATGGTTCACATCACAAATTGGAAGCACATGGTTCCCACCAGAAAAAGTTAATATTTAATATGAAAAAAAATCAAATATACAAAAATATGCTACCTTAAGTTAGGGTTCTTAATTATCTATGTAATAATAGTATAGAGTGCTTGTATCTATCCAAACCTTCCAGAAGCCCTCCGGCAACCCAAAATATTGGATTTCTGTGCACTGATAATATCAACCACCGGACAGAATCTAATAGAGCTGAATTTTCGACTAGAGAAGAATATGTGAAGTATTTTAAGACCCCCCAGAAACTGACTGCTGACCGATAAGGATAGATCTTTGCACACTTATAGTATCAACCGTCGGAAAGATCTCTGCATAGCCGGCTGTGCCGTCCAAGTAGTCATCTTACAGCTTTGGGTAGGTCGGGCGGTCTGAGTCGAAAGAAGTATTGACCATTGGACCAAACCTAACATAGATGGATTTTCAACTCCTTCCCCGAAGTGAACGAACTCGTATCTTTCCTTATCTGTGAAAAGAATCTGGCGTATCTCAGAATCCTCCCAAAGTTCCCGGTGGCCTAGAAGGCTGGAACTCGTGGACGAAGCAAAACCTAACTGTTCAAATATTTGTTTGAGATGACTATTTTCAAAGCAAAGCACCATATATTGTTAAGTAAATTCAAAATTTTAAAATGTTACAACTCATATTTGAACTGTTGCTTTTTCTGTTTTTGACAGACTAATACTAGCATAGATATTAGCATAAATATATTTATGGAAATTAACTTATTAATTTTTATTCTGCTTGACTGTACATATATATTTGACATTTTTCTAACGAATATCCACGTCTGCTGCTTTTAAAAATGATAATTGCATGTAACAAATATATTTACAAAATAGTTTAGATTCAGATATAGGAATAAAATGCAACGTATACCAAATACAGTGAACACTAAGTACTGAAGCTAATTTTTATTCGTCAATATCCGTTAGTATGTTCTATATGCAGTTTTTTTTTTCAGCAAATGGCAGAAGATAAAAGCATAAAAGAAAACACCTCAGGAGAGCACGTTCACCAAAGCATTCAAACTAACGACCATTCAAGGCTTTAAGCAATAATAGGAATAAAATCACATCTAGGATTCTATAGAGAATACAAAACACATTCAGATAATTGAAAAGTATTTGCGATGTTTTCTATTGAAATAAATGTAAGTTGATATATAATGGATAACAATATATAAACTCAGTATGATCCCTAATACCCGCAGGGATAGTTTTATTATTTTTATCGAAGTAAAATTTTAACGTTTTAGGAGAACGAAGCCACTGCAAGTGGTATTGATAAAGTTAAACCTAGCTTAGTCGGAGAATTTATCATTTTTATATGATAAAATTATATTTTGATATATTTTGTATTTTGCTTTGCACAGAATGCTAATAGTAATTATTGAATTAGGATATTAAGGAATGCATTAAATTAATGTTTCAAGAAAAACCAGGAAATTTAGTTAAAAATACAAGAATTGCACCCTTCTGTGTTTGAACCAGAAACCGTCAAAGTAATGTTCAGAAGCCCGTAACTCCACATTCTACTTTTAGTAAAATTTTGAATTACGTCAAATTCGCAATATAGAACATTTATATTTTAATTAAATATTTTATTTACGCATTATTACTTCCCCACAATGCATGATGTTGTATAGGGACGGTATTGGGATCGTGTTGAAAATCGAAACACGAGTTGCTGTTGTTTTTGCTTATCCTCCAGTGTCTGACGAAGTCAGACGAGAACCATGAGTCCGTTGACTCTCAGAAATTCGAACACAAGAAGTGGATCACGATAGATATCCTCCTTGGAGAGACTCATGCAATCCATTATATGCTCTGCAGAAGCCTGGTGGTCGTGGCAGTTGGTGCCAACGGTGAAGACCTTCCTGCTCTCATTAAAAGAGAGGCATTTAATGTGACCTCTGGCTGGAAAGTACAGTCTTGGAGTCTCTGTCACACGAAGGTCTAGAGTCAATCCCGGCTTTTTACCCATATACCAATGATGAGTGGGGGGCTCTCTCCAGTCCAACAAAATTTTTGACTTCTCCCAAGAACCGAGTTTTTAATGCCTATCTATGTATGTGTCTGTGCAATGTATGTATGCGCTATACATAAAAAAATATTCGACTACATTTTTCAAAAATTGGCATAAAATTTACTTGTGGGTACTCTGTTGCTGGTTAGATTTTGGCATGATTTGTATAGATAAAACATGCCATATTTGATATTGAACTCAATAATGAAGAGTTCGACTTGATATTGAAAAGCCACTCTTACTTAATAAATATAAATCAAAATTCGATTACTTGACGGATTTGCACGTTTCAAACAATTTAGAACACGAAAACCCTATGTATAACATGGCATCTGTGTATATGCGTCCATTTGTCTGTGCATTGTATGTATCCACTATAGCTCATAAACGATTTGACTAAATTAAAAAAAAATTGTATAAATGTCATTCGTGGTTTATTCTTTTGTGTAATAGATACAAATCGAAATTTGAATTTTTGATGGATTTAAGCGTTTCAGGCCATCTAGAACATACCTAAAACCTATTTTTAACATAGCGTATGTATTGAAGACCCAGACCATACGACTGACCCGAAGGTTTTCAGTATCTGCTTGTGTGGCCGGGACATAGCTTATGTGTGTATGTGCCCGTCTATGTGTCTGTGTAATATATGCATCCGTTATACTCCAAAAACTATTCGTCTAAATTTTACAAAATGTGGTATAAAAGTCACTTGCAGGTTCCCTGTTGCTGATTAGGTTTTGGCACGATTTAGATAAATACAAGCTTCCATATTTTATATTAAACCCGCAAAAATCGTCGAAACCTAAATTTTGAGACTAAATGTGCAAAAATGTATTAATTAAATGCTTTCAGGTGATTTTTAATGACAAAAAAAATAAGACGAATATAGTTATTCTAGGATGGACCATTTTCGATATACAGTGACCGCCGGTTATAAGATTCAGTGGTTATAAGAAACAGCCGTTTATAAGACCCAAAACGACAGAAACAAATACAAACTTCATTTTAACATTAAAATTGTGTCGCTTATAAGAAACACGATTCCGCTTATAAGAAACAGTTTTCTACAGAAAATTTGTTGATTTCCTTGCGACGCGGGTGTAAAAAAGAAAAAAATCCATTTGTTTAAGGTTAACTGAAGGACGAGTTGTTATCTCTTGTCTCTGGGCGTACGGGGAGGGGGTGGGAGTTTGCTATGTAACAAAGGATGACAGAGAATTTCTCCGTAGAAAGGCTTAGGGGGAACAACCCCAAACCAGTAAGAAACGAGTTTTAATCTTTTGGCAGTTAAGGAAACATACTGATAAGGAAAGGCATCTCTGCTTATGCACTCAAATAAGATTCGTACAGCTTTAGTTAGTCATTTTATGTTTTGCTAGTGGAAGCATGTCGCAAAAGAGAAAAACCCTTACTTTGCTTGAAAAGCAAAGTTTACTTAAAAAGTATGATTCTCTACCTCTGTGTAGTCAAAGAGAAGCTGCTTCTGCATTAGAAATTCCGCACTCAACATTATGTAAAATCCTGAAAGGCAGAAATGAAATTTTGACGCCAAATTGTAATCTTCAAAGAAAACGGAAACGAGAAGGAAAGGCAGCTGCTATAGAGGAAGCACTCTTACAATGGTTTTCTAACGCCAGATTAAAGAACGCTCCTATCAGTAGGGCAATTTTAATGAAAAAAGCAGAAAATTTTGCGGAAAAATTAGGAGAAAAAGAGTTCCGTGCGACTGATGGTTGGTTAAGCCGCTGGAAAGAACGAAATAACATTGTGTACAAAAAAAATTATGGAGAGAAGCAGGACGCGGACTCCGAGTCGGCATCTTCATGGATTACGCAAAGCTTACCACCTCTATTAGAAAAATACGCTCCTCATCAAATTTTTAACACTGACGAGACTGGGCTCTATTTTAGAGCGATGCCCGAGTATACAATGATGTTCAAAAATGATCTATCCTCCGTTGGAAAAAAACAAAAAGATCGAGTTACAGTTATGTTAACAACAAATATGACGGGAACTGTAAAAAAGAGCCCTTTAGTTATTGGCAAAAGCAAACGTCCGCGCTGTTTAAGTGGAATAAAAAAATTGCCAGTGATCTACGAAAATTCAAAGAATGCCTGGATGACAAGTAGAATTTTTGAAGACTTTTTGTTAAAGTGGGACAGGGAACTGATGGGAAGAGAAAAAATTCTTTTAATCCTTGACAACTGTTCGGCTCATCCTGTAGTACAGCTGACAAACATTGAACTTTGTTTTTTGCCACCCAATACAACTTCCATCATACAGCCTCTTGACCAAGGAATTATTAAAGCATTTAAAACCCTGTATCGGTCAAATTTGCGACAGAAAATAGTAGATGCAATTGATGAAGAGAAAGGATCGGCTTGCGAAATAAGCAAGAAAATAACCTTGCTTGATGCTATCCATATGATCGCAGGCGCATGGAAAAATGTTTCTGACATATGCATTTTTAATTGCTTCCGTAAAGCAGGATTTTTGAAAAATAATGTTGACATACCAGCAGAAGATGTAGAAGAATTAGAAGCACATTTCGAAGAATGGATTCACATCGATGAAAATTTACAAACATCTGAAGAAAAAAGTGATGATGACATAGTGGCGGAAATTCAGAATGTTTGCAATGAAGAAGAAAATGAAGACGACGTTCCACAAGAAGAAAATTTTCCTACAGCCAAACAGTCGCGAGAAGCCCTAACTATAATTAGAAAAACTCTTGAACATAGAGGGGCATCAGAAAAAGTTTATGGACTATTTTATGATTTAGAAATGGATGTACGTAAACTAATCACAGACTCATTAGCACAAACAACACTGGATAAATTTTTTGCTGTTCCTCAGTAATAGATTACGGTATGTATGAAAATGTACTATGCTCTTATACATAAATGAACGACCTATGAGTTTTACTTTTTATTCTTATTTAATTACATACTAGTATATGCATACATATAGATAATATTTTAAGTTGTAAGGCTTAATTCGTAAAATAAGAAATATTTTTGAATGCAAAACTCAATTTACAAATGTATTATGTATGTACTAATATTTTACTTATATACATTTATCTTTTAAATTCTGTAAAATTGTGTTCAATAGTTAGTATTTACAATGGAAGAACGATATTTAAAAAATTTCCGGATTTAAGAAACAACTGCTTATAAGAAACAAAACGAGCGAAACGAACGTGTTTCTTATAAGCGGCGGTCACTGTATTAAAATATTCTTAGAATTTTGTGTAGTTGACGATGTTTTGAACTGTATTTAATAAAACTATCAGGAGACATTTCTTTAAGAACATAACTTTCTTCAAATTTAGTATAAAAGTAACTTGTGAACAACCCTGCTGTTGATAATATTTTGGAACTATTCGAAAAATAGAACTAGCCCTATTTTCCAAAACGGCCCGCAAATGGCACAAATGACACACACTTTATAACGCAAGCAGGAACCTTTTCCGACGTATTACATATATTTTTAATTACATTTTTCACAATGATTCGAAAAATTATAAATGTAGTACATATCAATAATTATGTTGACTTTCCATATGCAATATTATGCAACAATTGTTTATTGTGACTGTCTACTCATTTATTTCACGGGATATCAATTAAATGTAAATTGCATTTTGATGTGAATTTTGCACGGGAGTATAAATTAGACATTCATTTTGGTCTAATTGTGTTTCAAAAGCGCTCAATATTTATTTACGTAGCGTTAATTCAATACTAAAATCATTGTGTTGTTGATCTTGCATAAAATTATTACACTGTGAAAGTAGTAAAGTATGTAGAGAGAATTCACGGGATGCACACCCATATCAGGGGTACTTTTTATGCAAATACATAATAAAATATAAAAATTATTTCCTATCTTCAAAGTTGTTTGCTCAGAAGATAAAATGTTCTTTATTAAATAAAACAACTTTATGCATTCATGCAATAAAAATACAAATGAAAAAGAATAATTAATTTTCTTCTTATCGACCATTGACAGCAATGAATCTAATTTCGCATTTCGATATACTATACCGAAATAAAGAATGCTGCAAAAACAATTTATTATTTAAAATGTAATGAAAAATTTATTTGATTTGGAATGCAATCCTATCTTTCTCATTCAGCTTTGATTCTGTAAGTACATTAAAAAAATATGTAACGTAAAACTAATTATTTCGATAAATAACCATACGTATATATATCTCGGATTCGCTTAATGCATCATCCAGATATGTTATGTTATGAGTTTAGTAATTACATATTTTAATTAAACAGCTATCGTTTGCAAATATTAATTTATTCAGTAAAACGAATGTATAAAATGAATTTGATTGAAGCATTTTAATAACTTTTCTAAAGAAATGTAAATTTACTTCTAGTGCAATTTGGATCTTTTTTTTCTTTCTCGGAATCGATTTCTCAACTTTATTTTGAAACCGCATTTTAATTACTTCGTGTCAAATTTAATATCTTGCATACTCAAAATTATAAATCAACGTCATAATGCAATTAGTACAACACGCAATAAATGTTTGTAGAAATTGAATTTTTGTCAGTAATATATTAGGACATTGACTTCGCTTAGAAATAATTTTTCAGCAAAAGAAGTTAAATCTATGGGATTTACCGGATCTGACCACAATCATCACCAATATGGCTTGTTTAGAAATTCAAACAATATTTTTGCAAAGAAATGCATGTTCAAAAATTGCAGAATCCACTTCAATAAGATCTTGAAATTTCGTTCCAGTTGCTCAACTTTAGAGAGTTGGCTGGTCAGTTCGAAGATACAGGGTTCGATTCCCGGTTGAAGTAAAATGCTCTTTGCAATGGCGTCCTAACAAATTAACCCTGTAGGTTATTGCAAAGATGTCGGAGGTATGAAAGTGACCATAGTACGACTAGCAAGGATTCAGTGAACTTTGGAAGATTGAGCGTCAATTTCAAATCAAGAGGACAATAACCACGCAAGATAATAACATGGATAAAAATAATAATATCAGGTGGTTAACCTGAGGTAAAAATAGCAGGAGGTGGTATATCAGATATTCAGTTGCAGGCCAACATGACATTAGAGAGTAGAAAATGCAGAGTCCACTTCAACAACAAGAGCTTGCAGTTTCGTCCTAGTAGTTCAATGGTAGAGCTTTGGGTGGTCAGTTCGGAGATCCAGGATTCGATTGCCAGTTGGGGCAGCAAGGCACTTTAAGAAGTTTCGGGTGACAAAAATGTTGAAATGTACACGAGTTTACTTCAATTTAGTTGATGGCACCTACATACTTCTAAGTTGAAAATATGGAAAATTGGGTGTAGACGTAATTGTGATGGATCAAACCCCTGATTTGGTATTGAAAATCATAATTATATTATTATGAACTTTTTGTGAGAAATGGCTAATGGAAAAATTACGACTAAAATATAGCTATACGATCTATCTAGTTACATAAACTTCAACTTTGATATTAATGCTAAGTTTATAACTCAGTAAAGTTGTTGTTGTTAAGACGCAGCACGTCCGACCTACCAGAAAGGTGAAAGATATCTGTTTGGACGGCCGGAAAGTGCCACCCAATTTAGATCGGAACCCAGTGAGGGAGGCATCCACAGAGAAGCGTACACTCCTTCCACTACAACCTACCTCTCGAAAGCACTTACTGACCCACATGTTTAACGTAATCGTACTTCGCGTGAACAGGGCGGCAGTTTTGGCAGTGGCGGGAATCGAGCCCGGGCCTACCGAGTGCAATTCCATTGCGCTAACCACTGGGCTGTGGCACCCCCTCAGTAAAGTTGTGCAAAGGGGGCTGACTTTCGAGTGAGGAATTAATTGAAATAAATGTCGCTTTTTCTTTATAGAATAAAGCAAGTGATGGATTTTGCAAAGATGGTGGATTTCTTTTAAGAGGAGAAATCATATCTAAAGTTAAAAAAAAATCGAATGATTTTCCTAGTTTTTATTATTAAAAATGATATATTCTTAATGATTTTACAAAACTTTCTAAATCATTCAACCCTTATCTTTGACATATTGGTATCAGTGATAAATACTGATACCAGCATGTCAAAAATAAGGGTTATGAGTTAAGTACTGGTATCATCTATAAATTCTAAGTACGTAGTTAATTAAGTAACATGTTTTCATCTTTAAACACATATCGTATTTCAAAGCAATTTCCTACTTCTTATAAATATACCCGTTTAAAATTATTTATCCCTGTTTACAATAATTTTAGACACATTTTTCTGAAGTTTGGTAGTGCAAATTAATCGTAATTACTTATATTTTCGAAATTTTTCAATAGTCTAGATCTAAAATTGTCTAATAACTGTAAGAAAGATCAAGGTAATGCTGAGGTACCTCTTAAAGTATTTATTGAACTCTATAGTATCATATATAAAGAGATCAATATTCATCATTAAATGTATAACAGCGAAACAAATCCAACTTATATATGGCATTTCAGCCTAATTTTATTACTATCATATTTGACATATTATACTTTATGCCAATAAATATAACAAAATTTCACCTGAGAATTGTTTCGAATTTGAGTGTCATCGTTACGGCCCTGCTTTCGTTGATAATCGTGAAGTCCTTCTAAAAGATCCACTACCGGTTCTCCCTCGGCAATATGAAAACGGTCCCTCATGTTCCACAAATACAACTTGAGGTCTAGCATCAATATACCGACTTCTGTTATCATGTAACCCATTCGTAAACTTTCGAACTGCAAAAAAAATCATAGTGGTTATAAATCTATAATTGCTTTATGCATACACAAAATATATACTTGCAAATATTCAATATGCAATACCTTTATTCAAATAACTTGTTATTATGATTAAATGTTTTAAATGACCTTAAGCCCGTGCATATGCCAGGTATACCTGGACATTCGTGCTTGTTATGCCCAATTTATCGTACGGATGGCAGAACAGTGGTTATTTATGTCTACGCAGATGACCATAGAATATCCTGATTTCATTAAATGATATTCTCCTTGGAAGGTCTTCTTGGCATTCCTGAACGCGTGTAGGGTCATGCCAGTTATCTTAGTAGTTTGACCACGTTATTATTTTGCACTGTAGTAGCGTATTGTCACATTATTGATATAAAGTGTGTATATGGATTTCAATATATTTCCGAAGTGAATATTATTTTTGGAAAATTAAGTCAAAAGACTACAACTACTGATTAAAAGAGAAAGCAGCTAAATCAAAATTGGTAGATAAATTACAAGAGGTTGCGCCCGATGCCAATAAAGAAAAATTTGACCAAAAATTGGAGCCAATCATTTTTCTCTCTTGTGGTGTCTTATAACATTAAATTTCTTATCAATTAATTGGGATAATTAATTTACAAAAGGAATTTTCCATCCATACGCAAATAATTCTGACAATAATTTGACACGAATGCTATCTCATTTAACAAATTCATATGTGGAAAGCATTTTGTAAACAAATCTTTACACCGCACATGACACTTTGCGCCACGTGTACAGTCCTCATTTTTATCTACTGACAAAACAACTATTGTGAACTAAAAAACATCGATTGCCAAAATACTTAAGATAAAACTGTAGCGAGTGAATTCAGAAGTCTATCAGGTATGCATGTGAAGGTTGTTGTTGTTGAGACCCAGACCGTCCGACCTACCAGAAAGGTGTAAGGTAACATGCATGTGAAGGTATATCTGCTCAGATATATCTATACTGGTACATCTGTACATGTATATTGAGATGTATTATGATGATATTCATAATTGCAATTATTGTCTTTGATGATAGTTTTGACTATCCATTAATTCAATTCAAATGTTTTTGAGGAGAGAATAATCATATATTCTGAGTGTCGAACTTTGCAAGAAGTTCGTTCGAAGTCATTATAATTGACGAGTGATATTTGAGAGTGTTGTCTTCCAAGAAGCTTATGCAATGAAGTTTTAATTGACATTTTTAACAGAAAATAACAGTGTCCATAATAATTTAGTATTATAAAATGACAAGTTCGGTAAAAAATCCCAATTGTTTTATAGTTATTTGCAGTCAAGTAAAGTACATAGAATGAATTGTCTAGTTTATTTGACGTTGTGCTGTTATTTTTCACTTCGATTATTCCTTGTGACAAATGGTATTGAATATACGTACAGACCAAACTTATTCTAAGGAATAAACGTAAAATGATTTCGATTAAAGCAGAATGTGTTTTCGAACCATCGTATCTGATATTTATTTTTACACAAATTGATCCCAAGCAGACTTTTAGAAGTTTCAACAGCAAGTCTAGGTATAAATTGTGTGAATTTCATCTTCGTGGTGGTAAATTAAACAAAGAGGAAATGTAAAATTTTATACGACACTTTTAACGGAATATATTCCAATATACAAATTTGTTCAACCCCTTAAATAATAGAAGGGAGGTAATAGGATTTTCTGTCTGCAACATTCTTTAAATTAAGGCGATATAAATTTAAGAAAAAATTATTTCCAGCTAACACTCAGTTGTATTGTGAGAAATATTTTTTCACAGTAAGGTTGTGTAAGTAGGATTGTCTGTGACAAATTTCTAAAGAAGTTTAATTCCAGACCTCAGGGAAATAAGAAACTAAGAAGACTCAGTTACTTTCATTCAACTAATTAGCGAGACCAGCATTTTGTTAAGCATTTTCTGCTAAAGGAGGCGAAAAAAATTGAAGATTTCTTATTTATTTTAAATACCACGTCTTTCAGACAAAGCTTCCAAAACAAAATTTTATTCTTTATTTAGTAACTTGTTCTAATTTGAAAAAATCATATGGCTTCGTCAAATGTGTGTGTAAATATATAAATGAATTTACTTTTAAATACAATAATTTTATGAATATAAGAATAAAGGTACCCATATTTTATTCGTCACATTATCATCTAGCTATAAACGTTTTATAGCATTAAAACACGCTTCGAATTTCATTATAACTGATTACTCGTAGTAGGTAACCTCGTTATAAGAGGTGTCGTAGGCATTTTGTCTTCCAATGGTATGTGGTAGGTGCTCAGAAATGCGATACATTCGGTAAACTATGGCTTACTTTATACGAAATGATTGCACGCATATAATGAAGTAGAAATAATACTTGTGTAACCATTGTATGTACGGTTCACAGGAAAATCCTTAAGTAACTCAATAACTCTGTAAAAAATATCCACGAGTGTACACGATTACTCTAACAATAGTAAAGTTTCCAAGCCTAATTGAATAAAAGAAACTATTGCGCCACTAGTAGAAAATGAAAAAAATATGATAAATAACTCAGCATAAAAATGAGTTAGGCGAAAATCGTCAAATTTAAAGTTGTAGAGGATTATGTAATTTTTAGGAATCGACCATAAAACTGTTACAAAATGCATTTATTTCATACAATAGGGTTATTGGCGAAGTCCTGCCCTATTCAGGCGTGTTAAAATAAACACCACTTACATGAATAGGTATTTAATGTTTCAGCAAGTTCAAAATACTGTTACACTGTATCCTGTGGAATCGTGGGTGTACGCCCAGGATAGAAAAATTAGTCCAAATTTCTGGATAATTAACACAATTAGCAAATAAATGCTCCAAACACAATTTACTAACAATTAGCAAATGAATGTTCTGCGGGGTCTGTTTTTTTTTATTTATTTTTTTTTATTGTGTGGGCTAAACCTGAATTGCGGTATGAATGCCCGGCAAATTCCTTCAACATTTGTTGTTGTTGTTCTGTAGGCAGAGAGTTAACGTTGCATAAAAATAAACATGTATTTACAATTAAATCTACAGTTCTATGTACATCATTGTAATACTTGGCAGAGAGATTGTGCGGCAGGCGGCTAAGTCCTGCTATTGGGAACGTTAAGGTTCGACCTTTCAAGTTGATATTTCAGGAGCGAGTCTGTCTCCGAAAATATTAAAGTTTTTCTGTCGATAGAATTTTGTATACATCCCAGTAGGAGTGGCTGACCATCTTAATGGTCGTCGTTGGTCTGGGGCTCATTAATGGGGTTGTCCCCCATAAACGTCACGTGTTTTCATTGTGCATCATCGTATTGTTTTTCACACATGCCGGTGACTAAAATTATGGCTTTCACATGCCAACATACTGTCGGCGTAACCGGCGTGTTAAAGTTATGTTCCCCATCGGGAGTCTTTGGAAGTCAGGCGTCCCAAAACAAGAAACGGTATGTGGTTTCCACAGTTAGCAGATACACAGAGAAAAACCGCTTCTAGTTCGTTTTGGTTCAGGTGGCATAAATGGCGATACTTAATCGCCACAGTTCCAAACACAATTTGATAACAATTAGCAAATAAATGCCCCACTAATTTCACAAAACAGCTGATACTATTCTCATGACATCGACGCATATCATTTAGTAAAGATCAGCTACTATTCTTAAAACATTGACGTATGTTACAGTTCAATGCAACTCGTATCACGTCAACTGCGCTCCAACTGAGTCCTGAGTCTTTTATACACTTTCAGAAGAAACTTCTAGAAATATCTCGCTGCCTTGCAGAATAATCGTTGATTCGTTTGTTCGTGGTTCTCGAATCTTCGAAAATTCGACACAAAATCACCAAATCTGGCAACACCTCCTCTGAACTTCAGTATATGGCAACCTTGGATTCACGTCATAGAATAGATTGAATGTGCGTTTGCCGTTTCTCTGTCTAGTTTTGGACTCCATTTTATACGTTAGTAACAATACCTTCCGTCAGCATCAATGCATTCCGTCAGCATATTTAAATTCGATAAATATTATTTCCGTGTACTACGGCAAGCATTCTACTTGCCTACGTGTTGCAGTCTCTGATAATGCGACATTTAGGCAGGCACTTATCGCCTGAAATATATAATATATCGTACGTTCTTAGTGTCAGTCCCTACTAAGCAGACAATGCTCCATAACTTTATTCGTGTTTTATTTTATCTCGCTTTTTCGCAATATATTTATTCTAACTATTTTTAATTCTCTGCTAGGGACTCTGTAATCACTTTATGCATGTACACACATGTACTTTCATGTACTTTCATGTACTATATGCGTGCATACTCATATACTTCCATTACAAAATCATTGGGTTACTCCCTAACTTCCCACAAACCCTGTATATAAAGTTTTACAATTCATAAAACTGCCATATCTAATAAAATACAAATAGTTGGTAATGCACTAGAATTGATTAAGACAATATCCATAATTAAAGAAGCATCGTTACTATACCTTAAATGAAATATTCAATAAGCTATAACTAATAGGCAATATAAAGTATGTGAGTCCCTCATTTTACTTATATGTAACGCTTATATATATTTATGGAACAAATAGTTCTTCTTTAACCTCTTACTTTGTTATTAATGGAGAGAAATTCACTGGAGAGACATCTAGAATAATCTGGCTCACCCCAGGAGGCCTCACCATCTTTCTTGAGGTTACATTGCCGCCGAACTTCACCTGGAAAGGACAGAACATTCAATTATGTCTCAAATAGCCTCGGAAACGAAAATAGTGCATATAATAATATAACCGTTCGGATAACCTAATAACTGAAATGAGAGCAAAAATAAATAGGAGGAATGACAGGGGCCGATAAGTTTAATAATATTATGAAATAACATACTTCGGTGGCTGTTGGGGATATTTATTTTAAATGTGTGTACTGTAGCGAAAGTGTTTTCTGTGAAAATACTGGTAAAAATATATGTAAAAATATTGGTGAAAATATATGTAAAAATATAGCAATTTTTAATATTATATTTATAGCTAGCTTTTAGTGTGGTATTCCTTCATCTATAACTATGAGACGACGTTTGTAGCCTATGAAATATATTGTTGTTGTTGCTCATAACCTCCTGTTTCGGTCGAACCACAAACAGGACCAGTGATGCCAGAAGGACAAAGAATGACATAAGACAAGGTCACAAAGTTTTTATTAACACAAACAAGCATCACTGACGAAGGTCAGGGGGGGTGCAGCTTCACATTTGGAGAGGACCCAGAAGGCGGAACACTGACTTCATCCTCAAGAAAACGCCCATGCCTTACTCGGGATTCGAACCTAAGCCCACTAGACACCAGTCGGAGACGCTATCCACTTCACCGCCTGGGCGGCATTAAATATATTCTATTGTTTAATGGTAGATATCTTAAATTATTGTGTATTATATCTTTGCTCACATATTCCACAAATAACGTAAGCATAATCTAAAAGTTTCCAGTTTAGGTAGTTAAAACAAAAATATAAAATATTTTGTTCAAACTGTTGTCTACATGAGCTAAAAACAAAGATCTGTATTACTGGAACTGCATACAATAAATATTTAAAACTATCAATTGATTTTGCAAGAAATTAAAGCCTCCTACATTATAATATGTAAGACAGCGAAATCACTCCACTAAAAGCAGAAAAATTAATGCAAACATGCATCCAAATTATCATTTTCATCATTTTGGTGGCGTGTTCCATTTAATGTGTGAAAAGTTTTTATCTTTTCTCTCAAACCGGTTTATACATTTAAACATTTATTATGTGATATTTCAGAAATAAATTGTGTTATATGTCACTTTAAATAGAGTTTACTTTTGAAATTAATGTGATACAAATTAAAAAAGTAATGTGATACAGATATAAAAATAATTTAAAGAGTGTGATATATTTTCATCAACTACTGGACAAATATAAACTTTTGATTATAGTCCTTTCATCTTGTTAATTATTAACAATGTTCGTAGTTTTACGTATGGCAGAAAGCTATGTTACCTAAATATAGAGTATACAATGCAATTTTACACTGCAGATTGAAATAACTTTTATTTCCTACATAGTTGAACAACTCTTGGATGATATGATCAGCAAACATTTAGCTGGGAAATACGATCACATGATAAAATCCCTTTTTTCTAATGACGAAATATATATGACTACAAACATTTATCTAATTTTACAAAATCTTATTGGGCGACTTTAGAATCCATTTTGTTTTTCCCCTTAAAGAAAATACCTAACTGTGTTATTAGCGATGACTGGATATTTGATCTGATAACTTGCTCTCTCTCCCTCTGTTTCTCTTCTTCACTACGTATGTTTGAATGATATAAACAATGGTGATAAAATAAGAACTATAAGTAGAAATAACCTGCATATCCTTTTGGGCAGAACTGTACATTCTCAGTATTAGCTGCTGTATTTGACCACCGTACTTCCATGTAGGCTTCTGCCGAACATATTGGTGTACTTCCTATAGTTTAATGTAAAATAAAAACAAATATAAAAATCACACAGCATATTTTTTGTATAGTTTTGAGTCACACATTTAAACTATTCCATGTATAAAATTGACAACAATAATACTTTTCAGAAAAATGTATTTAATGTGGCATTATATGTGGTAGTTTAGAAGAAAAATAGTCCAGTTGCCCGTAATTTTATTTTTCAGATAGCGTGGTATATATCCACTATGTCGATTACTATAATTGCTTAATTTTTAGTAGATTTATGTATCCGTATACTTCTTAAATACCAACTATTTTATTATGCTCCGCTTGTTGTAAATTTCAAGAGCTTCAACTTTTTCTATCTACCAGGTTTGAAAAAACCGGGCTTAAAAAATTTGAAACCCATAATTTCAATAAAAAATATTGACTTAAACAAAAAGACATGGTTTAATCCAATGGGGCTTGAACCATGCAATCCTGCAATCAACCCAAAAATGTTCAAGCTGTTTTTCTATACTCTAATGTTCTAGCTTGAATAATAATGCTAACTTTTTAAGATGAGTTGCAAATATCGTAAACATCGTATCGTAGCAGCTTGAAAAGCTGTACTTAGGACTTAATTATCAATTTTTCGACAACTGGACCCTTTCCTTGCAAACCATCATATATACAGGCTTGTAATAATACAAAGCATTGCTTCTCCGAAAGGGTGTTTATTGCAATAGACATTGACCAACACATTTCGACTTAATGGCGTTTAAAATATCATCTGGTGAGTCATCACCCCTGTGACAGTCTAGGATATAATCCTATCTTGGTTGTTAAATTTTGGTTAAAATTTGATATAATACTTCATATCTGATTATCTGATTATATCTGATCTTTATTATATCTGATACCATAGCTGCTATACACTATGGTAGAACTGCTTGATATGACTATTATAGCACTGTATCTCATATGTCCAAAACCCCATGCAATATTATATATATATTTTTTTAGTATTATATGATACAATATCATAAACACCATAAACATGCTGTTTCTTATCCCACTTGACCGACAGCAACATCAGATCACGTCCATGAACCCCTGAGTCTGCAAAAGATGAAGATCTACTCCAGGACTGGAATACAGCTGTCTCCTCTGGCATCCAATATATGTCAAGGCATGGGCAGGAGAAGCAAGAGCCAACTTGCACTTCGGGCAAAGGGCATAAACCTTAGAACCCAACACATGCCGAAAAGCACGAAAATGGCATCTGCAAAATCTGGCCAGAGCCGTCTGTTCTCCCCTACTGCCAGCCTCAATCAAAGCAGCACCAGGACGGCTATAATCATACCACTCATGTACGGGGCCTTACTCCAAGTGGAGTTGATTTCAAGTTTGACTCGAGAGGCAAGTTCCGAGAAAGAAAGACAGCCATCGTCCATAGAACTCCTAAGGCTGCCCTCCTTGACCAGACCTTCCGCAACCATTCATAAACATAAAACAGTATAATGCAATATTATTAGCATAAACCAATATAATGCAATACCATAGGCCTAAACTATATAGTGCAATATTATAAGCATAAATTATAATATTATAAACATAAACCGGTAATGTATTTTGCTACTGGCAAATTAAGTTTAACTTTATTTTAGTAGTTCTACAGTTAACAATCTATATTGGTTGTTTTTTACTGTGGGAGGAATCTATAAAAGTGAACTTATTTATATTCCTCACATTTACATAATCTGTCAAATAGAAAAATTCTGAAATCTAAAAATTGAAACAAAATTATTCTAGAAGAGACAACGTTTCAGAGCATTTTTATTAATATAAGCCAAGTTCAGAAAAACAACGACATCATCTTAAATGAAGCGACATTTATTATATATTTTATTATTTGAAAAGATAAGTAATAATATGTTAAGAAAATTATATTCACCATTTAAAAGATATTGTGTGTTTTTATTAAACAACTCTGTAGCACACAACATTACACTGGACAACAAATTTTAACTTTTGTGTGTTTCTGAGTTTAATCCAAGTTGCCTTTATATGTTGTATGGCCTGTTGGATATGATATGACCTTTAAAATACCAGATCAACTTATTTGTTTAAATATCCGTAAAACAAATGTTGCATATTTGAATATACATATATACATACCCTATTAAAACCATCATACAGCAAACTTTCTAAATAAATGTGACAATGTAAAGGATTTCAGAGTACGGATTTTAGATTAACTTCATAGGAATAATTATTTCTTGTCAATTAGACATGTCGCCCAATATATTACAAATTATAAAGGAAGATGGAAATTTCAATGGTTTCTAAAGATACTTGTTAATTATTGCATTGTGTAATACTAACAGTGAAATAAGAAACTATCTCCAAGGAAAATACTAATTACTTTTATAGGAAACTCGTGATTGAAGTCATGGAAAATAGTTAGAAAATATTTCAAATAAAGACAAATGCTTATTTTCAAATCACATTCCTATTGTATGCCTTCTGATTAAAATTTATATTTCTATATATTTATAATGTTAATATTTAAATATAAAATATAAAATGGTTCCTCAGAATGGTTCCAGGCCATTAGGTCCATATACACAGGGTGATTTAAAAGAGATGGGCCAATTTTTACGAGGGGATAGTACACACCAAACCAATCATGTTGCGCCATAGTTTACCGGGTCGGAAATAAAACATAAAGGCACCAGTGGGCACTTAATGGCGAAATCTATGAGGTGAGGCGAAAACTTAAGAGTGACTTAAGTTATAAATTGACATTTAATTAGCAATAATTACAGTAATGGCTCAACAGGGCGACCGCCAACCTTAATGCGCGTCTCACAGCGGCGATGGGGAGATTGTTAAACTCTCTTGAACAGGCATGTCGCGCACTTCGAAAGCCCCGGCCGAAATTTTGGCAGCGAGTTCCTCTTCAGATTCAAGGAGAGTGTCATAGGCGAAACTCTTGAGATATCTCCACAAAATAAAGTCAAGACACAACAAGAACACACCAAACCAATCATGTTTCGTCATAGTTTACCCGATCGGAAATGAAACATAAAGGCACCAGGGGGCACTTAATGGCGAAACCGATGAGGTGAGGCGAAAACTCAAGAGTGACTTAAGTTATAAAATGACATTTAATTAGCAATAATTACAGTAATGGCTCAAAAGGACGACCGTCAACCTTAATGCGCGTCTCACAGCGGCGATTAAGGGATTGGTGAACTCTCTTGAACAGGCATGTCGCGCACTTCGAAAGCAGCGGCCGAAATTTTGGCAGCGAGTTCCTCTTCAGATTCAAGGAGAGTGTCATAGACGAAACTCTTGAGATATCTCCACAAAATAAAGTCAAGACACAACAGATTGGGTGATCGTGGGGACAAAGCTATGGGATCACCAATCCATCGGCCGGGAAAGGTGACGTACATACATTTCCAGTGTTACAAAAATTTGCATAAGTGTTCTTATTCTTCCCAGATGCGTGGCATGGAGTTTTTCTTTTAGAAAATAACTACCGGAATGAGGCTTTTAAGTTTACGGAGCGTCAAAATTCCAACGAGTAAGTGCCATGTAACCCCTTTACGTTCCATTTACTACCCGGTAAACTATGGCGAAAAATGCTTGGTTTAGTGTGTGCTATCACCCCTTAAAATTTATTTCATTAGTTTTGAAACATTCTGTGTATAGCACATAGCAAAGTGGGCATGCCTTATAAAATGAGGGTGATTGCACCTCCCCTACCGGAAAAGTTTAGAAAGTGCACTTGTTAATTAAACAAGCCAGAAAAAATATAAATTAGATAGTTGAAGATCATTTTGAAAGTCGTAAGAATCACTGCAACATTTAGTATAGACATTCGATTATTAACACATTGTAGTTCTTTTCAGCTATTTGAGAATGCCAAAATATATAACACTTCAAAGAACATGGATCTAATTTACAGCCTGTTTAAAGGGCCATATTTCAGTAACAACGCACGTTGGAATTCTTGAAAGAATATTACCGTTTATTTTGACAAGCATTTCAGGTGTCACAGTCCCTGATCTGATGATACAACTTTTTAACAGGTATTTTATCTCCTTTCATATACTCATTTCGTGAGTTTTTGATACCCAATGAAACTAATTAGATAGTTCTACACAACTGTATAATTTGTATTTTCTTTCTATCGTGCTGTGTTGCCAAATTTGCTATCCGTTACAATGTTTTAAGTTCGCCATCAAATACATGAAATCGGGCATGGTAAATTTACTATGGATAGATCTAATACAAATTACTCATGGATTTTTTCTTACAACGTTATTGGGGTATTTAAGAACTATTATAGATATTTTTTTCACGAAATTTTATGACATTTTCATGATAATTTGGAGTGTCTGCAGATCTATGCAAAGTTTATATGAAGAATTCTCTTGAAACTCATTAAAATTTAAGTAGGTTATTTGCACCTATTTTTGTCATCTCGAGTTTACTCATCTGTCCTTGGATAATGCATGCTGATCAAAAATGTTAATTATTTTTATGTTTCTTAATTGTATATCAATTTACTAATAATACTTAACGAATTTATGATTTATTTCTTGCCTTATTAGTTGCTTTAAGAAATATTTGAACCATCAGCGGTTTATTCTGAAATAAAATCACAGGAAAGACATTATACTTTAGGAATTAAGCGTCTATTTTGCAAAAGAAAATTTCTTGGATAATTAATTATTTTTGGTGCAGAAATGGACCAAAAATTACTTACCAAAACAAATTACCAAAAATTACCAATTTTGGACCAAACATTAATTATTTTTGATCCTAAACAAATCCTAATCAATCTTAATCCTAAACAAATTTCCTAACTATTTCAATAATTTTACATTTTACTTTCTATCTTGCTAGTTGATTTTGAGAGCTTTGAAATGTCAGTCATTTACTATAAAATAAAATCAAGAGAAATGAAATTATACATTAAAAATTGCGCGCCTATATTGCAATATAAATTATATGCTATTTAGGAATACACGCCTTCAATAGTCAATACACAGGGTTTCTTTAAATGTCCATAAGGATTTGATTAACTTTTGATCAAGGTATTTTAGCTCTGCAAAAGCAGGGTCTACTAATTGGAAAACAACTATCTTCTATCGATTAAGAAAAATTGCTGTGTCTCAAGAGACGAATTGAAAATATTAGAATTCTTACCTCAAAAACGAAATAAGATAATTGAAAATGTTTACTTGAAAAGTTTTAGAACGTTCTCTTTTCTGTATATAAAGGTGTACGGTTCATTAGTTCCCCATGCTTGTCTTTCGCCATTTTTTTTCAGAAGTAATTCAGTTCAACGAGATATTTACAAGATCGCCGCTTTTTGTTGATATCCTTTTTTATCTTCTGTGTACATGTTATTTTCAAATCGCAGGGCTTTTCATAATAAATAGAGAACGATCTACAATTTTGAAATTGGAAATTTTCGTCTATCTTACTTCGTTTTAGAGATAAGAATTCTGATTCATTCAATTCGTCACGGGAGGAGCTGTAAACTTTTTCGATCGACAGCGCACATTTGATTGTCTAATAGTAAAGTCCTTACTACTACAACTCTACAACACTGCAGGTGAAACCATTTATTTCTCTTATTCTTGTCTCCGTTTGGATTTGTTGGCCTCTATTCGGCCTCCACTTGCTTGCCTATTAGCAGACCCTGCTCTTGGAGATCTAGAACACTGCATATAAAACTAGAACAACGGAAACGGCCATTTTGACCGCATAACTACTTTGAGAAACGATTTCTCCAAAACGGCTAATCCCAACCCATTGAAATTTTATGACCTTTCCTATTTTCTTAAAGTTATTGAAAACACAGAAGAAAATTGTTCTAGGTTTTATAGTAAGAGGACAAATCAACGATCTTCCTAGAACGCCGGCAGCGCTCAAAGTAGTTATGTGGTCAAAATGAGAGACCGCTTCCGTAGTTCAAATGCTAAATCCATGTCTGTCTCTGATTCTTGTCTCCTTTTGGATTTTCTGGCTTCTATTCGGCTTCCATATGCTTTACGTAGCACTTGACGAGTTTTACGATTTTGTTTTCATTTTTGCACATCTTTATTTCTTGTATCCAGCGAATTGTTTCGCACACTTTTTTCAAATTCTAATGTAAAAATTATTTTTATTTTCTGAGGTGGAGATTTTTATTTTCTGAGTGTCCCAGATGCTCACTAAGGCTGTCTGTTGACTTACGTTGATTTAAATTTAGATTAAAGGGATGGATTAGGATTTATAATGGAAACATGTACAGTTCTATTACCAAAATATAGTGATTATTGAAGATATGTTAATTTGCCATATTTAAATTTCCGATTCATCAAGAATATACATAACTTAATCTTACCTTTGGAAATCAACACAGTCACCGTGCTATCTTTCCTAGTTGCTCCAGCTGTGCTAGTAATAATGCAGGTGTAAGTTGCTGAAGCTCTTGCCGACTCAATAACAATGCGACTTCCTGCGGGGAAGAGATCTTCTACCATCTCAGGTTCAGTTGATGGATTCAGGATTCGACCATTTTTGAGCCAGTTGTATCCAAAACTACCAAACATGTCATCTTGAGACAAACACGTGATAACGATTCTATCCCCTTGATGAGCAGTTGATGTGACAGGGGAAAGATGGGGAAGAGGCACACTTACAACAGAAACCTGGATGCTTTTATTTTGGATGGTGCCCCAATCAGATACTTGGCATGTAAATTCACCTGTAAATTAGAATATGGCCTGCATTTTATAATAATTTATAGCATAAGTGTATGTGTGAAATAATCATGGTATCCATAATTTGTATCTTCTATGCTCTGGGAATAGCAATTTTTGCCCTGATTTGAACTGACTTATGCAAAATATTTGGCAGGTAGTATTTTATCTTTTTTACTTTCCTTATAATACGTGGTAGTCATTAGGGGAAATATTTTAATGGTGAGTAAACTTTTCTAACTTCGATTTAAAAAGTATTTTCTCATATGGGTGAAACTGAATTTGTTAGTTTTTTTTAGAGGTGGTTCGAAAAATTGTGGCAAAACAGAAGTTTTCTTGCCCATTATTATAAGTTAGGTTTCATCAAGATTTTATTTTCAAATCATGGGGAAAACGGTGTATTGCTATTGAATGTTTATAATTTGTTTTTTAATCAAATCTTATTTTGGAAAAAAAATAATTTGCAGAATAACCCATAATTCACCACAAGAAGGTGGAAACAGTCAAATTCCACCCAATCTTCTAACCAAATATGTAAACAGTTTTCTATTTATTGTTACTGATGTAATTTACTGCATATTGTACATTGTTCACGAAGTTCGGCATACATATTCGAGACGATAACTTTGTACACATCAAATCATCGACGTTTTAACTCCACAAGCAAATAAGGAATAGCCGATTACATTTTGAAAATAAACCGTATGGTAATAAGCTAACCTCGAATAATGTAAATGTTTGACCAATTCGCGTTTCACATTTACTCAGAAAATCGGAAATTTTGGTTTACGACACCCTCTAAATTAGAAAATATCGGAAAATTCGATATTGAAAACTTTTTTCTTTACAATTATCCACCCGTACACTAAATTTGAAGTCTCTATCTCATTCTTAAGCATGTTTTTTATCACTTCACTTTTCGAAAGTTTTTCTTTGGAGAGTCCCCTTAAACGAATATTTTTCAAATACTCTATTCGTATATGAGTTTTTCATCAAATGATTAACCCATATACAAATTTCAAGCTTCATTAAATTTTAATAGAGGCGTTTCTCATTTGCTCGGTAAATTTAACATTTTGGTGTGCGGTACCCACTAGCAAATATTGGAAATATGAAATTGCACGTGTCCTTCCTTGTATTCTATCTATCTGTACCCCAGATATGAAGTCTCTATCCTATCACAAAGCATGTTTATTCATCGTTTAACCTTTTGACAGTTTTCGGTGTAGCAAGCTATTAAAAGATCATTTTTAAATAACTGTATTCATCTTGGTGATTTTTATTAAATGATTGACCCATATACCAAATTTCAAGCTTCTACCACATTGTAAAAGAGGCGTTTCTCACTTGTTAGTCAAATCAAATATTATGATGAGCGGCACGCGCTACAGTAGCAAATATTGGAAAACTGAAATTGCACACTTTCTACTTTTCCAACTATCTACGCATAAACCAAATTTGAAGTTTCTATCTCATCGCGAAGAGTGTTTTTTCAATCATTTCACCTTTCGAATGTTTTTGTGTGGAGTATCCACCCCCTTAAATGAACACTTTTGAAAAACTCTCTTATCGGGTTTTTAATCAGATGATTGGTCCATTTATCAAATATTAAGCCTCTATCACATTTTAAATGGGGCTTTTCTCAACTATTCAGCAAATCGAAAATTCTAGTGTGCAAAACCCCCTAAAGTGAAAAATATTGGAAAAATGAAATTGCACACTTTCTTCCGTTCAAACTATCTACCCGAACAACAAATTTGAAGTCCCTATCTCATCCCAAGGAATGGTTATTTATAATTTCAGTTTTCGAATAATTTTCTGTAGGGCATCCCTTTTAAATGAACATTTTTGAAAAACTCTATTCGCCCTGATTCTTTTCATCAAATGATTAGCCTATATACGAAATTTCAAGCCTCTATCAAGTTTTAAAGGAGGCGGTTCTCATTTATTCAGAAAATCGAACGATTTGGTGTGTGGCACCCCTTAAAGAAGAAAATATTGAAAAGTTAATATTGCACACTTTCTTCCGTTCAAACGATTTACTCATATACCAAATTTTAAGTCAGTCTCATCTCAAAGCATAATTTTCTGTCATTTTACGTTTTGAGCGATTTATTATAGATACCTCGTCAACAGAACCTTTTCGGAAAATACGATTTATACAGCCGGGTACGAACGATCGACCATTGTACCAAATTGCAAGTTTATATATTCGGGAAGTACCTGAAAAGAGGTGACATACAGACGGACTGTTGGCAATTAGTATATATAGATGCCTCTGTCACTAACTTTACTGTCTTTTTGATAGCTTGTGTAATGCATGTCAAATTCCACATCTTACTTTCAATAACATCTCCTGTTTTAACCAATTTCAAAGATTGTCTAAGTTTTTCAGTAGGTTCCAGTAAGGGTACAGCTCAAAAGTAAGGGTACAGCATAGGTGGAATAAAAAACCACAAAATATTTCATTAAGAAATAGAATAAATAAAAATATTTAAAATTAGAACACATAAGAATACTTAATTTAAAATTATCTCTTTATAAGTCTATATTCAAATTGCTAATTATTTGACTACAGACATCAATATTTTCCTGTCCCATTTTTTGGATAAGATTTTCTAATGAGCCCATATGGACAACCTTATAGGATTCAATGTTTTCATTATCTTTGAAATTTTGAAATTAAAAAAAAATATCTATTTTAATCAAAAAGAACTAACTTTATTTTAGGACACCGTCATTTTACATTATATATTTAAAACATTTGAGTACATTAATCCCTTACAAGATGTACAGTAATTCATCGGCTTGAAGTCGTGTGCTAAATATTTATACTTAGCGGTTGGACCATGAGATGGGGAGACTCTTTATTGTTAAATTACAATTTTTGAATAATATTAATATTAATTGCCATATAGTTCTGTGGTACAGTACCTTATGAGCTTTTTGTTCACTTTGACATACCACACTATAAAAGTATTTCTCCATGATCAGATCTATGCTTCTATCACACTTATGGGCGCATCGGAGTTCTACTGGTCACATTCTACTGGACTGAAAAAATTTCAACAGACAACTTCTTGCTCAGTCACCCCGTATATTCATTTTTATAGATTATTTTTTCCTTTAAGAAAATGCGAGTACATCTTAAATCCCTGTAGGGTATTCTCAACGTGACGCTCCTGGGATACAAGATTCTGGGACCTATTACACTTATTTTTAATCTCGGGTAAAACTGCTCCTAACGTGCTAATCATTTTAGCTGGCACCTTTATCAGTTCGAGTAAAATCCTTTTAGTGTCCTAGTATCACAGCTGTTGTAAGTCACCTGGCATGAGTAAGCTTTCTCGTTGCTCCGATTTAAATACATATTTTTGTTGGACAATTTCCGGAAGATATTGCTTGAAAGATTTGATACAAATATTTTTGGTCTAAGATTATCAACATCTACTGTAGGCAGATTAACATAAATTCGGTTAAACTTCACAATTGGCAGTTTTTCAGATGAGTCAAGAATATTCCCTATAGGACTACAATATCCAAAATGACCAGTAGTTTTTCCATCTAGATGGCTTTTCAAATGACGCAAAATTATCTCGTTAGAGTGTAGCTGACACATCAACCAATGCAATAGTCGTCTTACATGCAACACAAGCAGTTGCATGACATCACCCTTCACACTAGTTGTTCTATTTGAACCAATCGCAAATAAATCTATGGCCGATAACATACTTTTTTCAGATAAACTTGCTGGATTGTATTTCATTAAAGGTGGCATCTTCTGGTGACTGAGGAAATTGCTACCTTAATCTTGCAAGATACATGCTTGATTCAAATACATATTTTGTTGGCCAATTTCCAGAAGATATTGCTTGAAAGATTTTATACAAATATTTTTGGTCTAAGATTATCAACATCTACTCTAGGCAGATTAACATAGATTGATTTAAACTTCAGAATTGGCAGTTTTTCAGATGAGTCACGAAGATTCCCTATAGGACTACAGTATCCAAAATGACCAGTAGTGTTTCCATCTAAATGGCTTATCAAATGACGCAAAAGTATCTCATTAGAGTGCAGCTGACACATCAACTACTGCAACAGTCGTCTTACATGCAACACAAGCAGTCGCATGATATCACATGTCACATTTCTATTTGAACCAATTGCAAATAAATCTACGGTCGATAACATACTTTTTTCAGATAAACTAGAATGCTGGATTGTACTTCATTAGAGGTGTCATCTTCTGGTGACATATGACCGCGGAAATTGCTATCTAACTCTTGCCAGAACACTATATGCTCTTCCACTTTAATTATTCTATGTAAAACACCCTTTTTCTCCAATTGCCAATATTTGCATTTTCCGTTCATTGGAATATAATGCTTGCAACGGTGTTTCCTCTTCCACTAAATTACACTTCAAGTCAAGACTGCCATTTCTCCTTTCTTTGCCTATTTTACAGTTATATGTTGTCTAGCGGATTGGACTGTATTTGTCGGTTTTATAACTGACGTGGACCAATGTAGTATTCAAATACCAGTATTAAAAACTAACAGGAACCTATTTTTATACGAAATATTAAAAAATAGCAAATAATGCAAATTTGTAATAACTTGCCGGGGCTTATATATTGTACGATATCAGCATAATTTTTTTCACAAAATAATTATTAAAGAAAGCATGCAACCATTTGGTTGAAACCATTTTGACAAACCAGTACAATCAATTTAAAATTCTGACAAGTAAAACAAAAATACACTTTATATTTTTATCAAGATTTCAATGACAGCTGGGAGGTCTAAATATATTTAAATTTTAAAAAATAGTATTATAAACAATTTTATACCAATTCACAAATTTTCGCACCACATGTGATATTGATTATATAAATATCATAGAAATTGACAAAACCTATTATAAGTGGCGGCTATTCTGTGTTGACAAGCATTAATAAGTAAAAAGTCGGTCCATAAATGTTGTTATCTGCAATACAAGTGCAATGTTATTTTTGTCAACCATTCTAGCAATATGCTGGTTATGTGATTATGGATAAGTCGATGCAACCTTGAGCGACTTCAGATCATTTTTTGAAAAAACGAAATTGTCTGCTGAAATTCTGATTTTAATACAAGTGGGACAAACTTTGCTTATTGCAATTTAAGATATTGCCCATTTCGTGCACATGAACATATAATAAGCGTGGCACTAATCCAGTGATGGTGTTATCTGCAATGAGAGAGTGATTATATAAATTTGGGATTTTAAATAACTGTCACTACATATATGCAGGCATGTTTTATGAACCTGATGTTACTATCAGTTTAAAATGATTACATATAGAAAAAGATGATGTTTATGCATTAAAATATCATTTTAAGCACTTCCAACCATACCATTATTCGTCCATAAAGATTTATGAAAAATTACAGCGGTACTTGAGGTAAGTGTCTTTGAACTGTGTTTCAGAATTAAAAAAAACTCTTTACGTTTTGAATAATGGCAAATGTAAATATCTTAAGCAATTAAAGAGTTCCTTTAAATCAAATCGCTCTACCGATTCCTCTATTTATTTAACTTAAGCAACTGCCATTTCCGAATGCTATTTTATTCCGTGAAAATGTCATAAAAACAACGATATCAAAGAAACGATGTTCAAAATAAAACTAAATCATACATCTGACTGAAATGCAAAATGAAGAAGCAGCGTGAAGCATGGAAGACGGTTCCTATTGCTTTTAGAGAAAAAAAATGTTGCCAGAATTGTGTAAAATGTTTCATCATTTTACAAATAAAATTCCCTCCTTATTTATTATTGAAAATGGACTTCAATAAATTATAAAATACTTTTACTTTCCTTATATACAATAATGTATAAGGAAAGTATTATAAAGGGGTCGAAAATTCGAAATCGAGTTTTCGTCGGGAGACCACGTTTCAAGCATCCCTGATTACGAATCGAACATTTTTGAGATGATGTCTGTGTGTGTGTGAGTGTGTGTGTGTGTGTGAAAGTATGTGTGTGTGTGTGTGTGAAAGTATGTGTGTGTGTATGTCAGTGAGCCTGTGGAGACGATAACTGACGAATGAATGGACCGATTCGAACGAAATTTGGTATAAAAATCACAATCCATAAATACTGGAAGCCTATTGTTTTTATACGCAATCGAATGTTCAGAATCCCCTAAATTTTCGAGTGAAATTTTGAAAAAAACATTAAAAAATCAAAACCTTCAATATATTTATGCAAATACACATTTCTTATGTAATTGTTCATTAGAAAACGATTGACACAAATTTTAGAACGCTAGCATGAACCGTTCTCGAGATATTGCACATTTTCAAAAATATTTTCAAAAAATCATGTAAAATAAAAAAAAATATTACTTATTGAGAAACAACTTCACTTTTCATGTGTAATATCATGCGATAAATTTGATGACATCATTCTCGTGGATCTAGCTCTTTCTATTCATGAAAAAAGATACTTTGAGTAATACTTTTGTATTTAAACGCCAATAGTCATTTATCTGCTGTAAGAATAACTTATTTCTTCATCCATAACGCTTGGCGAAAATTTAGCGACCAATTTGGTGGAATGTCGCCAACTTGGCGACTTGATTAAATGTTGCTAAATTAACAATAATGTCGCCAAATGGATAAATTAAAGATGGATGATTTAAAAAATAAGGCTAAATCAATGAAAATGACGACTCATTGACGAAAAGTGAATTTCTTGAAAAGAATATATCTACTATAAGAATAACCAATTGTTTTTACTATTAAACTAGCAAATTCATTGCATTATACAAGGAAAGTCATGTGTTGCCCACATCAGATGTTTGTTTTGTGATTGGGACAGTTAACGGCTTTGTAAAGCAGTAATGTTTGAAAAGATTTATATTTAGAGACAGATAGAACAATAAATTTATGAAGGATCCTTTGTTTGAAGGTAAATTGTGTGTACACTTATATTTCAGCTGAATTGTCAAGACTTATTTTCTCTTTTATATACTATTATCGCGTAGTTGTACTGATGTTTGATAAAACTGGAAGTGATATCACCCGAATTGAAAATAAAATCTTCAGTTATCCTCCTCCATCTCCCACTTCTATCGAAATAGGACGTTGAATCCATATCTGTCATCATTTAAATTATATCTATAGCAGATATTCAAAATAGATGTTTCAAGGGAAATGCCGATTTTTGAATTAGAAAATACATCTCCAGAAGTTAAAAATGAAACCCATACTATGTTTCTTTACCACCTTTAGAATTTGATGTTGAATCCATATATGTAATTAATCTACCTGAAGTAGCACTGTACTTTACTTATTACAAGCAATCGAATGTTCGGCACAACCCTAATTTCCGAAGGAGATTCTTAAAAATTAATTAACAATCACAACCTTAAATTACGTTATATAAATGAACAATCTTTCTGTGCCGATGTGGTGGTCGAGCGGTCAGGAGCATGCGTTTCCGTCTGATCGCTCGATTGCCGGGTTGTGGATTCGAAACCCGCTAGCGGGCATGGATGTTGTGATGTCGAGGCTTAGTCAGTCTTTTGCCCTGGGGGAGCCTCTATAAAGTGAAGCTGCGTACTACCCTTCGCCATGGGACCAGGGGTCTATTGGACGCATTGTAAGGCTTTTCTTTACCACGGGGATTAGAAACAACAACAACATTTCTGTAATTTTGCAGTAGAAAAATGATAATACAGACTTAAAGAAATACTAAGAATTAAAGAACGTAAACCATTTATTTGATGGTTGATTATACTTAATGTTTGAAAGTTAAAAGACGTTAATATAATTATTTTTCATTACATCGCGATTTTTACCTTGAAGTTACAAACGCTTCAATTACAACTTTCGAAATTGAGTACATATTTTACTTCATCATCTCCCTTGAAAATTTCAGAGCACGAACGTGACAGTATTTGTAGATTTCTTTTATAGTGTAACAATCTAGGAGCTGCTATTATTACGGAAAATCGTCTCATATTTATAAGATAAAACAATTCTTTTATGTTCAGGAAGGATTTCTTGCATTTTTTGTGATATTTGAAGCCGTTGTACACATCTGTTATTTTGCTGTGATACTACAGACAGGGATTATTTATACGACTATGATGATAAAGAATGTGAAAAAACATGTCTTAGAATGTTACTAAGGAAATAGAAAAATACTTGAGAAGGAACCAACTTTCCTACAAATTTTAATTCCTCTTTTACTTTTTATATATTAACTAATTTGAAATTTATCGCATACAATATCACAATAAATGTTAACGCATTCGATTTTACATTAAGTTTTAAGTGTTAAACTTCTTACTTTTTATTGACGCAATGCTAAAATTACTTGAAATATGTTAAAATGTACATGGATCAAAAACTGAAACTTGTAAAAACTGTTTAGTGTAGCTTCATTATAAAGGTATTACACAATTTGCTAACAGTACTTAAGTATAAAACAAGCATTTAATTATTAAATGCGTGTTTTATACGTAATTATTGATGGAAAGTATATCAAATCAATTATAACTAGCATATTTAAGCATATTATATTTTAATTAAATTCTTTTAGATTCTCTAAGTTCATTAAAAAAGTAAATACCGTATAATATCACTTAAATAACATTCCATAACATCTGATTGCAGTGTTTCTTTCAGGACCTGTTGTCCTGGGAGGAATAAAACTTTAAGGAGGGCAAATTTATAAATGTCTCGAAATGCTGCCACATAAATAGAAACTAGAATAGCATAAAATGTCTTCGGGGGTGCGAATAATCATCTCAGAGGGAGGGAGGGCGGAGCTAAGCCTCTCTGGGAGATTTGCCTGAAAGAAACTCTGTTGTTTTTTTAAAAAAATTGGTTGAATAAATTGAAAGATGGTTTATGAAATTCGACAATTTTCTTCGCTTTCTTTCCCTTTTATTTTTAAAAATAAAATGTTCGAAAATTTGAAAGTCTTACACTGTTAAGAACATCCGGAATTTTATTAGGACTCTGTTACTTGCTGATTCAAATAATAATGCCAATATCTGTTCTAATCGCTAAATTTGTTCGATAGACTCAGTTTCCACAAACTAACAAAAAACGTAAACATCCATCTAAATAGAAGCTTCAGGTTTTTAACTCCGCTACAATATTTCCCCTTTAACATATACTATACTTCGGGGGATAGGGAAAAATATATCATTTACTAAAATTATACGTTTTTGATGAAATTTTTAGTACAATATAATTATTATAAATATATCAAATGATTAAATTTTTTTTCAAAATAAGACATATCCACAGAGGCAATTTAATAGTGCTTTTACTTGGCAGCATAGGCGCCGACTTGAAATATTACTGGGGGTTCCGAAAATTTTAAATCGAATGCACTGTGGATTTTCAAAAGGATTCCTGTCTAATTTAAATTCCATTTAATCAGATTATCTGGCAGAACAATCTGACGTCTGAATTGATATCTGAAATGCTAAACTGAAGCAAATTATAGTTAAGTACAAAAAATATTTTTTTATCTCTAGATAATTATTTATTTCATTTATTTCGCTATTATAGGCATAGCATAATTATAATACAGTATACAGATACTATGTGAATTTCCAACTCAAATAGCTTTAGAAAATAACAAAAAGTGGTTAATTAGGTAATGTTAGGTATTATTACAAATATTGAAAATGTTAACAAATTTCTCTTCAAATAATTTTTGAGTTAAAATTTTCTGTTCAGAATTAAATAAACTGTCAAAGGGAGAAATTTCTATACACGTGACTTAATACATATATATAACAGAGAATGAATAATGAAAACTTGAAGAATTAATAATGAAAACAAAATTCATCCATATATGAGTACAAAAATATGCACACAGCATTACAGCATCCATATATGAGTACTAAATATGCAGACAAGCATTAGGGGTTTAAGGAACCCACAACAAAAATATTAAGATGCTTCGAACCCACAAACTCGGCGCCGCTGCCTGACAGCATATACCAGCATCCATTAAATTAATGAATTTATTGAGCGTAAAATAAACGGTTTTTTAACACTATATTATATGCAGAATAATGGTAATTGCAAAAAAAAGTAGTGGGGTAAAATAATATGCATATAAAATGAATTTACATTTTGAGCTATTGCACAAATTACTCACATTATTGTCAACATGTAGTTTTTTAAATCACTAAAACGTATTTTGCTGCATACAAGACATATAGGATATAGTGCACGAGCATATCTTTTAATGTGCCCAAAAATGTATCATGAAGCATTACAAATGTATATAATATGTTAACTTCTAATATTCACGTAAAGGCAACACCATTAGCAGACCACCATTAGCGGGCTTAATTTATGAGATTTTAGTAATGCAACGCCAGCACTGGAATTATAACTTCCGTAATTAAGTTATTTTATTTTTTTTATTCAACTCAGAAGGGAATTGAGAGGCAAAACATGTTTTATTTTAATACTTTCCGTCTTCTTGAGTAAGATTGAAGAACTGAAAGAATGATTTTTTTACGGTATATCCTCACACGTTATAAGATAACAAAACCTTTTGTTGCGTTTACGGTTTCTGGCTGACATCATTTTCAGCATTTCTTCTGTCGTCACGCTGTCGCTATGAGTAGGATTATTTTTACGACTCTGATGACAAAGTGATAAAATGCCTTTGGTTATTAATTTCGAACTAAAAATTTGATGTAACAGCACGTAATTTTCTCTACAGATACAAATTCATTTTCTCTTTATTTCTTTATTAATTCATTAAATTAAGTTCAGTTTGCACAAAAAAACACGCATAGTTATTTAAAATTACACTGAATTTGTACTTTTATATCATATCCCCTTTTCATTTAGTAACTGGACATATTCTTAAAACCGGCGTAGCAAAATGTGAAAAAAACTAATATGTCTGGAGAACGAACAGCGAGACCCAGAGTAATAGGGTTGGTCTTATTATTTTCATCGTCAAAAGTTACGTATAAAAGAAACATTTTATTGATACATTTGAGCATACGTAGTCTTTTATTTTAGATTTTGACGATTTTTGCTGGCCATTTCGCAATAACAAGGATGTTTTTTTTCCCAAATCTTACTAAAATCTATTCAGTATCGGGGTAAATCACACGTGTTGTTTCTAAATAAATTGTGAAATCTGATCAATTAGCTTTTTAGCTAGAGTGGAGTGGATACATACGATCTTTGAGGGCCATTCCGTAAATAAATGCAGATTCTTTTCTTCCGAATCGTACCAACATCTAATCAGCATCAGGGTAACTCACAAGAGACTTAGCTATACAATTTGATGAAATTTGGTCAGTTTGTATTTAGTATAGTGGAAATATACATTGCCCAGACACACACATGCACGCACGCACACCGACACATACACATACGTCACGCTAAAATAGTTTTTTCGTATTTCAGAGGTCCTGAAACGTGTAGATCCGTCGAAAACTTGAGTTGAGATTTTTGACATGTATTTTAAGAAAGATATTAAAATATAAAAATATTCTAGAGTTTGAAAATGTTTAATTGCTCAAATGTTATTGTTTTTGGCCACCATTGTGTTGGTATACGAAAACAACAACAGGGGTGGGTCGTCCAGTCCGATGGAGCCGAAATGGTTTTGAGTAAATAATATTTTATAAAATAAAACTTCAGTATAGTTCAATAAATTTGTTCGATTTTTTCAGACTTATTTGTTTCGTTTATAGGCTTTTAAAGTACTGCAAATTACTTGCTAGCTGTTTAAAGCTAGCTAGCGCTTTTAGTTTTCGTCCCGGTTTTATCTGGATACTCCGACACTAGACCATGTTAAAATATGCAATATTTTTTCATTAACTTGCTTTGCGGTATATAAATTAAACTTATGCAATATATCTGACGAAATTTTACTGTCAAGTTAATATATGAACATGACTGGCGGCACATAATTACGTACTTGATTAGGTATATTTCTATGCATTCTGTTCAAAACTCATCAATCATTAAACATCTTTAGAATTCCCACGTTTATTAAACTTTATAATTTTTTTTTCACCAAGGAGTAAGTAAGGACACTGAGCTGCAACTGTTGTGACATTTTAAATACTGCAGTTTTCCCACCCATTGGAAAATCCAGGTTAAAAATCTAAGCTATCGAAATTATAACCACTCGATCCAAAATTCGATTACATATACTTGCAAGACTTTAAAAGAGCTACGAATTCTTGCTTATTGTTCATAGAATTATTGCCTATTATTCGTAGAAATATTGTTCTACGAATTCTTGCTTATTATTTGTTCACTTTTAATTTTGAGATATAAGCATACAAACTTGTAACAAGAAAAAAAGCTCAATCTTCTTAAACATGACAAGACGATTACTCGAAAACTATATTAGGTTTTTTTTTCAAAAAATAAATAGATTCAGAAACTAAATTTCTTCATACATATTTTTGTCGCTTACTATTTATATCTATCTTTTGAAGTTTGAGTTAAAGTAAGAAAAATTTAAAAACTCTCGCTCGGACAGATGCTTTACGTGTTTTCTTAAAAGTTCAAAGTGTTACAATTATTTTATATATTTATAATCTGGACCAGCAAAACAAGGTAAGATATTTACATTTTTATCTATCAACTTCAGAGAAATTAGCGCCCAAAGTGTTTGCATTAATGCTCCGAATTCCACCACAGATACCCCAAACGTAGATGTTATTCACATTATAATAATACCGGCCTTCCATATTGTTACTCTATGTCTTCGGATGAGTCGGTTGGCCTTGGCTTTCCACATTATAATAATAGTAATAATAATAATAATAATAATAATACACCTTCAAGAAAAGGGTATAAAATTTACACCTCGAGTTTCAGATGTTCAGTTCAAAGTTCTCGAGTTCAGCTCAAAATACTTATAGTTTCTGAAATAGCGCGCCATCACAGTAAAATCGATTTTAGGCAATTTGTCTGATTGCTCTTTCACAAAACCAATATCCATGTTTAGAATAAAATAAAAAAAATCAACAAATGGTCTAAATTCAAGCAGTCTAAGTGCAAATGTAAAAATCCAACTGTAAACAAAACCGACTACCCTCCAAATATCTCAAGACGAAACACATGATAGAATGTTGCATCACTCTGGTCGAACGGGGAAAATTAAGTCACAGCCAATCATGGGGCTTTTTGAGTTTGTACAGATTTTGCAATTTTTTCTTTTCTTGATATTTAAATGAATAAGTTTTTTAAGAGATTTTCGCTAGGATATTTGAAATCAGAAAAATATTCTCTTTAATATGAATTGGTTTTAAGATATTTAAAAAAAAAAACAGAATTGTCCATTGAGGATACATGAGCTTGAAAATTATATTACAATTTAAAATTGATGACTTATGAAAAAATTATAAATTTACTCGCAATATTCCTTTATTCCGTGGTAGAAATCGATAAATCGCATTTGAAAATACGCTACCGTTCATTTATTAAACTCATCTATCACTTCGTTATTGTTTAGATAAAGTAAATTAAAATAGTCTTTTTATACTAACAAATATATTGGCTACGGGCCCCTTTTTTCACAAATGGCTTAGAAAATAAGTTCGTAATCACTTTTGAGTTATATTACACCAAGACATAGTTATATATTTCGAAAATGGTTCATTATCCCCTTTTCTATAAAAATGTAAGAAAGGTCTTTTTCTAGTCACTGATGTTATATTACTCAGAGGTATCGTGTGGGGGTCTACTTAACTTTGGTTATTATTTCCGTCATTTACGTTTTAATTTATGTTTCATATTATGTTAGCAATTTCTGACGGGTTGCTTTACCAATCGTCGAGCTAAATAGCATCTTGCAGTCCTGTAGATCAGCAGGATAAGTTAGGGTTCGGAAATACGAGAGCTAGTTGTGAGTCAAGGCAAAGAGTTAGTTGTGAGTCAAGGCCGCAGTCACAATGTGAGTGTGGAAGACCTAGACCACCCGGCTCCACCTAGGGTATGAGCAGCTGGTCGAGTGGTCGGAGACAATGCGAGTGTGAAGGAGTTTGGATGTTCACGTCCGTGGCCGCATGTTACTAGTGTTGGAACAACTACGATCGGACGGATCGAGTACCCACTAGTTATCTAGGACAAGATCTGGATGTCTTTAAATCCAGTTTGGTAAGATTCTATTACGTCGGTTAGAGTAAAGATAGTTCTATTACCAGGTCCGGTCGCAATTCGATATTGATATTTAAATTAAAATACGAGAAAACTTAATACTGGCTGTTTTGGTATATGTCTATATTTTAGAGAGACAGGCATTTGCTATATTATTAGGCTCTACACAATAAATGTGTTTCAGTTAAAATCTCGAATCAGTGTGTTATTTCTCCTGGTCGTAAGGCCTCTGTATCACTTAATATAGGATTTTGAGTTAGGTCACATTACATTGACGATCAAATAGGTTTCGTACTTTACAAGGGCATACCACAGGGTAGAATACATGGCCAACTTCATATGGGCTAAAGCTAATACATTACAATGGCGGGAGAACAATAAAAGCGAATAACACACAAAATATAAAATTTGCAGGTTTTAATTTCTTTTTTGTGCAAACACAGAAAAACGAATTGAAAAATGGAAGCAGTCGGGACACAGCTCAGCCAAGCACTGAATTTAGCAGTGAAACCGTAGTTTAGTTTTGATGATCGAGGATCAATAAAATGTTATATGAAAAACTTACACACACTGACATTTTTTCGTAGAACATCAAGAAACGACGAGCAAAAGTTAGCAGTGATAGAAGACACGTCAAAAGGAGAAGCTAAACGTTGGTGGGATATTTTAGGAGAAAACAACTGTAAGACCTAAGTTAAACTCAAAGATAACATACATAGAATTTTTCCAGAAAGTTGGAATTAAGTAGAATCAGAAACAGCTTTATATGACGTAAATTAACAAGTTACAGAATCGATAACACATTTCTTAATGAGAAAAGTCGAACTAAAGAAGAAATTGGGTTTAGAAACGAAAGATGAAAGCATGAATGTACTAGTGTATAACACACTAAAAACACCAGTACAGGACTTTTAATTTTTTTCTTTTTGTAGATTGCCGATAACATTTGATGAATTTTTAGAATTAGCTGGAAGTTAGGATTTTCTATAGAACGAAAGGGAGTAGACAGATATAACCCAAACCAGGGGTATATGATGAAACAAAGACCCCAAGATATGTCGCAAGATTTAAATAACATACATAATCCACGAAAAATAGTGGGGTCACAGAGCACCCTAAAAGATAGTATATTTGAAGAAAACGGCTATAAAGAACTTTATACTAAGAATTTTAACTAACTTAACGAAAAATAACTTTATACTAAGACTACTCGGATAGATATGGACAGTTTACAATTACGGATAACCCTCTAAAGTGAAGATAAACACAATGAACTAGATCTGCTTTATTGGATAGTATAAGAAGATAAAGTACCTGTTGAAAGTTAGTAAAGAAAAGTCCCCCCCCCCCAATCATGTATTTCAGACGAAAATAGCGTTGAAAGATGGCTAGGAAGACAATTTTTTCAAGTGAAAGAAATTTAAAAAAAATATCTAAAATATATTTAAAATCGTAGGAGGTATTTGGCTTAACTCAATTATTTGAAACGAAAATAGATTCTGAAATAGAATTGTAACAGTTAGAAAGCCGTATTTGAACGAAGTTCCGGAAGTGAAGTTAAAAAGCAATTTGGAAATAAAAGATGCAGTTAAAAGAAATTAAACACAGTACCGGAAATAGATGTAAAATCGCAAAATGTATTTTACTTGACACAATTATTTGAAACGGAAAAGACAAAAAAAAAGAAAAAAAATCGGGTTTGAACGAAGTTGCGAAGTTGGAAGTAAATTCAAGGTACTGTGAAATAGGATAATTTGAAAATGAAGTGAAAATGAGATCGGAAAATGATCGCAAATTGGTCCACGGTTTGATAAATAGTAGAAATATATAATTAAACTATAATTTGGTGGAACTGAAAACAGAATTTCAAAATGAGTATGATTTAAGTCAAATATTTGAAAATAAAAGGAAATTGAACGTAGACGGGAAAATGGATCAGAAAGAAACTAATGAAGATTTGTAAAAGAGAAACGGATGAAAGAAGTGAGAAATAAGTATGATAAAATATATGATGTATGATAAACGTAAATTTAATTTTATCACCATGCCCGGCCGTAATTCACTATTGAGCATTAAGTTAAAATATGGTAAAATTAAATACTGGCTGTTTTGGTATATGTTTATATTTTATGTAGCTAGCTGCTGTATTATTATTTTATTCACAATACATGTGTTTCAGTCAAAATTCTGAATCAGTGTGTTACAATCCCTAGTCGTAAGGTCTCTGTATTAATTAATCTATGATTTGAAATTAGGTCACTTTACACTAATGACCGAATATATTTCAGTACTTTATAAGGGCATAAAACAGGGTAAAAAAATTTGATGTGGGAAGCACATGACTTTCCCTGCAGACTCATATCCACGTTCTCTTTATTTTTTCTATAATTCGTTTCATTGAGTTTAATTGCACAAAATAACACCCAAAATTATTAAAAATTACACTGAATTTACTTGCACTTTTAATTCAATTTTCGTTCTCAGTTGGTAAATGGACTTTTTTTCAACGGTGGAGTAGCGAAAATACGAAAAAACTAAAATATCTCGAACGGCTAGACCTAATGTAATGGGTCTTATTCTTTTCATCGTTAAACAATACGTATAAAACAAACATTTAATTGATATGTTTGAGCATACGTAGATTTTTATTTTAAATTTTGACGATTTTTAGGAGTCATTTCGCAAAAAAACCAGGTTGTTTTTTTCCGAATCGTACCAAAATCTAATCAGTACCAGAGTAACCTACAAGTGGCTTATCTATCAAGTTTTGTAAAATATGATCTATTAGTTTTTCAACTAGAGTAAATACAGGCAATTTTGTTGGTCATCTAGCAAAAAAAGGCAAGTTTTTTTTTTCGAATCGTGCCAAAAACTAATCTGCACAAAGGTCTCACACAAGTGACTTACCTACCAAATTTTATGAAATTCGGTTCATTAGTTTTTGAGTTAGAGCGATTCATACAATGCACAGATAGACACACACACACACAGGCGTCACGCAAAAAATAGTGTTTTCGTGTTCTAGAAATCCCAAAACGTGTAGATCCGTATAAAAACTGTCAATCTTTTATAAATATTTTGTCCTTTTAAGCTGGTATGTGCTTAGCAGAATACAATCATAAAAACTTTGTGATAAAAAGTTCATTCTTATTTTCTTTCAAATGCATGTTTTAGAACTATATTAACTAACAAGAATAGCATGGGATATATCTTATTTTTTTTCAAATATATTAGTAATTGTCCTTTAGGAAAACGCTTAAATTACATTTGATTTATATTCATTCGAATTTAACGCAGTGCATATACACATTCGAGCGAAATTTAGAAACAGAAATTGTGTACAAGAAAAAGAAATATTTATATATTTTTTAGCATATACTTTAGAGTCATATTTAAATATAAAAAAAGTTCTTGCATGCAATTTAGGATATAGGTAGAGTGTACACGATGCATTATTTATGACGAAAGTTCTTTGCGATGGAAAAATGCAAAAAAAGTCCATTACCCAGTTATATTTATCTTAGCAAGAAGAGACGAGAAGCACGCTTTCGTACATTTTCTTAAGATTTAAAATCTCGGCATTTAGAATATTTATAAATGAAGAAAAATAGGAAAGTATTTACAGAAATGTGCTTTCGAACCGCTTTTTCACGTTTACTTAAAGCAGCCAATTTATTTGGTGCTATTTTGTATGGAAGTAGGTTTTTCTCTTGTATAAACCTGTTTCGACGATGAGCTATATGAAAAACAAGTAAAAAAAATCGTCAAAAAGTGAAAAAGAATATGTGTTCTTGTACATTTAAAATATAAACAATTTATTTATTTTTTTTAGAAAAGCACAAAGGCGTCTTTTTTGTATGAATTGCCTTAAAAATCAATATTATTTTGTTATCATTAGTTCGTGCAGTATATAATACCCACATACACAAGTACAGAATGATCCTTAAAGTACGTCACCATTCAGTGGTGCCCACAGGGACGCCCATATATATTGTGGGCCCTACAATCATTAATCTCTGCCCCTTTCAGATATAATTTATCCATCCTTGTGAATATTCCATGCCGTCCATTCGCCGGCTTGACAAACAGTAGTTCTAAACAGAAGGCCCCCCTGTGTTTATGAATGTATTTACTCTCCCTAAAAACCTTAGACATATTAAAATGTGTTTTACGTCTATGAAAAAATCGTGCAACGGGACCTAATAACTCCCCCCCCCCCCCATTGGTGTGGTGTTTTCCCTTCCTTCCTTATGTACGGCCCTGGCGCCTGAAACTAAATAGTTTAAACTCATTAAAATCTGATACTCTTATTTCTGACCTCACACAAACACTTCCCGATCGCAGAAACTCCAATAAGTTGAAAATAAAGTATATGCTAAATAAATGAGCTGTTAGATTGAATAAGTTTCGTAATTTTTATGAGAAACAAAATATGTTGTGTTCTGAAACCTCTAGGAGCAGATCGTCAGAAAGTAACTTGATTACTTACATTACCGGAGAGCATGTAATCTTTGCTAAGGTAAACATCATTATAAATAATATCGTTAATAATATAGATAAAGTTAAGGCATTTTGTGCACTGCAAAATTCTTAAATCGAATTTGTCTCAACGAACTAGACCAATTAGGAAGTATTGTCTGAAAGCGTGTTGCTCGTGATTAACGACTTTGTACTGCATTCCGTAATCAGCTCACGTGCAGCTGCGAAACAATAATTTAAAATTATGGATCTAATGAACACAGATGATAACTATGAATTCATAACAAGTTGCTTGAAATAGAAACATATATTATGTTGTCAAAACGCGACTTTCCCCACAGATTTAAATTAGACATTAACACTTATACACGGTTATATGCATACGAGCCGAATGGTCTGGGCTTTCGACGGTTATATGCATGCATTAAAATGCGATATATCACCGCAGAAAATATCTGAATTCGTAATTGCATAGAATTCACAGATTTTAAATAAAGTAATTGTTGAGATCTGACATACTCTCCAATGAAACTGTTTTGCCAAAATGTAAAAAATCGGAAATATTTTGAGAACGGTTAATCCTACGAAGGGTGATTAGGTAGAATGAACTCTTGTTACAATTTTATATAGATAAATACATTTAATTGTATTTTTATTGATTTCTGATCCTTTCTAACTATCTTTAAAAAATGGCTGTTTTTAAATTCATTTTAAATTTGCTCCAAGCACTAGATTCACCCTTTGTCAAACAGATTGCCAAATTTAGTGGACTTGGTTTCCAATATTGTATAAGTATTCGAAACAGGTAAAACATAAAAATTCCAGTTTTACTCGTTAATCTGTAAAAGCACTCATGCTTTCTTTTAAAACACGCATGCTTTGTACACTTTCTAATCACAGTAAAACTGCTGCTTATGAAAATATACTTTTTAACACTTTCTCTTGTAAGAATATAGCTGTCTGGTTACTACAGTCTGGTTACAGCTGTCTGGTTACTGGTTGTAGATTAAAGTCAGCCATTTTACATAATATCGTTGCGAACGCACAATACTCCATCTTTGGTGCCTCCTCGTGTGTCTTTCTCGAAGATCAGGCGAAGAAAACACAGCCCATGACGTCAGCCTTAACGTGAGGATGACGTGGCGCACAGGGTTACCAGGTTTTCCAGTTAGAAGAAAGGTTGAGGGATTTGACTATTTATTGCCAACCTGGCGACATTTGGCGACTTGCGGAATGTTACAGAAACTTTACGGAATAACGATTATTCTTTGAGATATAGAGAATTCCAGAAGTTTGTACAGTGGCTGTAAAAGGACATATTCCTTCGTCCGTTGCAGTGGATTTTCCCAGTTCACGTGACACTAGCTACATTGGAATGTGACTTTTGACAATGTTTAGAGAATAGTAGCATCTGTTTTGTGAAATTACTTTCGTCAACATTCTGCGAATAATATCAGTTATTTTGCGAAATTAGTGGAGCATTTAAGTGCTGTTTGATTGTATATTGCTCCTGTTTACTTTGTGTTTGTCAATAAACATAAGATATCCAGTAACTTGGATTCGTTCTTGTATCCTGAGTGTACACTCGTGATTCTAGAGGAAACGTTTGTAACAATGTCTTATTTTCTGGTCTATAGAAGCACTCGTGCTTTAAATGTTTTCTAATTAAAATAAATGAATCCACTGTTTGTCAGAATACACCTTTTAACACTTCTGCTTGCAAGGGTCAGTCTCTTATTATTATAATGAATGTAACCTCTATACCGAATACATGCTTTTCAGGTCTTTTCAGAAACACTCATGCTCAGCACTGTTCGTAATTAGAAGAAATAAAGCAGCTGTTTGTGAGAAAATTATTTTTAACGCTTCAGCTTGTAAGGGTCAGTCATTCTTTTTATTATAATCTATTTAACCCTTATACCGTATACTTGATTTTCAGGTATCTTCAGAAACACTCATGCTTTGTAGTTTATTCTTAATTAGAATAAATAAATCCGCTGTTTGTGAGAATATTATTTTTAACGCTTCCGCTTGTAAAGGTCAGTCATTCTTTTTATTACAATCAATTTAATCCTTATACCGAATACTTGATTTTCAGGTGTCTTCAGAAACACTCATGTTTTGTACTGTTTTTTCTTAATTAGAATAAATAAATCCCCTATTAGTGAGAATATTATTTTTAACTCTTCCGCTTGTAAAGGTCAGTCATTATTTTTATTGCAATCAATTTAACCCTTATACCGAATACTTCATTTTCAAGTCTCATCAGAAACACTCATGCTCTGCACTGTTCGTAATTAGAAGAAATAAATCAGCTGTTTGTGAGAATTGTTTCATTTTGAGCCCTATTTTTCAAGTCAAAATCAGTGTGTGCTGAACGACCGCTGAGATACGTAATTGCAAGCTGTCCATCCAATTTGCACGTCTACTTTGCGAGCTTTATTTGCGCTAAATTCTACTTTTTATCCAATGCATTATTGATTTTGCACGAAGTTGCGTTTTAATCTTACTGAGTAACAGGGCGCGTGTCCAAAGTTAACACCAATGATGGAGCGCCTATTATGAGAACCGTTACAGAAAGTTTTGTTGTTCGCTTTTAAAATGATTTTGTCTGAATTGCTCCCTTAAATTCACATCTTTCAATTATAAATTCACCGCTTTCAATTTCAAATTCAGATCTTTCAATTATAAATTCACATTTGTCAATTATAAATTCATATCTTTCAATAATAAATTCACATCTTTCCATCTATAACTGCAACTTATATACGCAATAGAAATTATTGAATATTTTAAATAATATTTTAAAATATTGGCTGAATAATGGCTGTCACTACTGGCTAAATATCAGCGTTATATATTGATGGCCAAGATACAGGCAAGTTTATATTGGCGGCCAAGATATTAGCAAGTTTTTAATGGCGGCCAAGTTATAGGCAAGATATATCAAATATCAGGGAAAAGGCCTTCTTCATTTGGTAACTAAGCGCAATGAAATGCTTTCAAAACATGTAAATCCAGTGAAAAGTCGAATTCAAAGTTTTGACCTTAATCTAGAAATTTTCTTTTTCGTAATCTATATGTGGCAGAGATAGTAAAAACGCAATTTTCTGTTACGTTCGTTCGTTACTAATTCCCACGTGGTGAAGGGGCGCCTACGCACCACGTCCACAAGACCCCCCAGGGTATTCCATGGCGAAGGGGAGGATATTTGCAGCTTCACTTTCATAGACGGTCCCCGAAGGGCGGAAGTCTGACTTGGTCTTGACATGACCACATCCATGCACGCTTGCGGGATTCGAACCCGGCAATCCAACGATCAGACGGAAACGCATGCCCCTGACCGCTCGACCACCGGATCGGCTTCTGTTACGTAATCTATATATGGAAGAGATAATAAAAACACTTATTTAAACCATCAGACATACAGAAAGAGGGAATAATATACTAAAATCCTTTTAATTTAAATCTCTCTGTTTTGAGAGTTGGGATTGTAATTAGGATATAAGTCCAACTGTCTTGTGAAGGATTAAACAATAAAAATTTACCAACCTGAATCATACGTAGAAGCTTTTTCAAATCCTAATACCGCTGTGTACTGATCTTTAGAGTTCTTAGGAACAAGCGTAGTCCATATCGATCGATAGGAAGTTTCCACATTTATCGTAGCACCGTCCTTGTACCACCGGACTTGCATGGCACTGGAACCTTGGGTGATGCAAGCTAAGCTCAGTTCAGAACCTTCAACAACCGGCATTTTTTCGGAAGCATCAATACTTTGAATGCTTAGAGCTAAAAACAATATAAATATATAAATACGCATATATATAAATATAGACGCAGCTGACCGAGTTATGTAAATGATGCGAAATGGCAATTTGCGCACGTTGAGTGAGATACAAGTGAAGGAACCCGGAAAATCGGCAATAGTCGCGCTGCTCAGTCTGTCAGCGAAACCATTTTGCATTTTTTTGTCTCAGAGGTAACGTGTAGTAACAGAGAATGTCAGGCCTCCGCCAACCAAGACAGTTCCAGCAGACATACGATTTCACACGGGGTATGGTGATCAGACTCAGAAGTTCAGTTTGGTCCATGCGTCAAATCTCAGAGGACAGCCACCTACACGCGTCCACGGTGCAGCGGCTGTGGCGAAAATGGATAGAACAAGAGAATTTGGCACATTTTAGGGGTGCATATACGCCAGAGAGACGTCAGCACGCGTGGACCAACGCATTTGCTTCAAGCCTTGTCGGCCCCACAGGCCCTATCCATCGCCTTTTTGCAGCATGTGCAGGACACCCTCGATGCTCCCATATCGACCAGGACGATTATCATCCGATTGGTCGCCGGCGACTTGCACTCATGGCGCCCGTTAAGAATATTGCCATTGACCCAACAGCACAGACGCCTTCCTTTGCAATGGTGCCGGGATAGAATCATGTGGACGGCGGAATGGCACAGGGTCGAGTTCTCAGACGAGTCCCGCTTCTGTTTCAGCAATGACTGTCGCCGTGTACAAGTCTGGCGCTGAAGTGGTGACAGGTCCAATCTGGCCGCATCTGTGGAACGCAACACCGCGCAGCATCATGGTCTGGGGCGCCATCGATACTGTAGCAGGTCATCTCTGGCCCGTATTGAGGGCACTATGATGGCCCAGTTTTACGTGGAAGAAGTGCTTCGGCCGTTGACATTACCCTTCCTTCAGGGGGGAGTCAAATGTTATTTACCAGCAGGATCGAGCCCGACCACACACGGCACGCATTATCCAACATGCCCTGCCAGGTACCCAAGTGCTTCCCTGGTCACCAGTCTCCCTTTATCTTTCTTAACGGGCGCCATGAGTGCAGGTCGCCGGCGACAGGTAATGGTCCTGGACGATATGGGAGCATCAGGGGTGCCCTGTCCATGCTTCAAAGGGACGACGGATGTGGTCTGCGGGGCCGCCAAGGCTTTCCTACAGATGCGTCGGTTCACGTGTTCTGACGTCGCTCTCACCGTTCCGGCACCCCTCAACGTGCACATTCCCTTGTTCCAACCATCTTCGCCACCGTCGGTGCACGGTGGACGAGTGTAGGTGTCTGTGATTGACGTATGGACCGACCGGACTTTCTGAATCCGATCACCATACCTCTCGTGAAATAGTCTGTCTGCTGGAACTGCTTCGGTTGGCGGCGGTCTGGAATTATCAGCTACTATACGTTTTCTTTAGACAAAAATTGCAAATGATTTCCCTGGCAGACAGAGCGACGCGACAGAGCGAGCGACTATTGCCGATTCTGCAGGTTCCTTCCCTTATAACTCACTCAACGTGCACGGGATAGCTGCGCATTTCGCATCATTTACATAACTCGGTGAGCTGAGACTACGCTGTAATTTGCATATCTTTCTGCCCACTCCTTGGTGTCACTGTCACGTAGTGTATATATATAATGTATATATGCGAGGGTCACACTGAAATTTTTGAGACAGGGGCACACGGTAAGCGATAGAAAAAAAATATAGGTCGGATATTTAAATTTGAACTCTTTTATGTCCGCAGAAGATAATTTGTTGCAATAATTACAATTTAGCTATCATAGAAAAAATTTTGAAAGAAAAGAAAATGGAGTTGACGTGAGAGCATTATCCAGCTATGATTTTCTATGATTTTAAAGTGGAGCAAAATCAAGAAGAATATCTTAAAAGTATACAATTAGCATTTAGAAATGATGTTCCATTTCGTGCCACTGTATTCAGAAGGTTTTCAGAGTTCAGAAGAGTTCGAAAATCTCTTACTTAGGGAGTACTTTGAATCTTCCTAACAGTTGGTGAGTTTAACTTGTACCACTTAGCCGTATCTCAAAAATTTCAATATGCCCCTCGTACGCTTGTATATATATATATATATATATATATATATATATATATATATATATATATATATATATATATATATATATATATATATAAGCTTAAAAAAGGAAAAACAAACGGACGAGGAAAACTAACAAACGGAGTACCAAAATATAGCCGAAGGGTGTTTGTGACCCCTTCTGAACCCCGGTTACAGCATGCTGCTAGGATGCGGCAAGCAGTACCGGAAGCAGGCACCCTCCTGAAGCCGACTCCGATCCACCACACATACATGAAGTTGAAACGATCAAAACATACCAGTACTCGAAGTCAAATCATATTCACCAAAGCATGACCGTAAAATTTAAATGAAATTAAAGAGAATAATAAATATAAAAAATAATAAAACATTAGTTAACAGTACACTTATATTCAATTTCGCAAATAACACCATAAACGAAACCCAGCAAGAAGCCAAATATTATATGTTTTATACACTCAAAGTGTTGCCAAATACAAAATACTGAATACATCCAATTCAACATCCCAACAACTTCTCAAATATTATCATTCCACCTGTTCCGTAAATACTTGAGGTGTGACGTTTTAAAAAGCTCCTTGGATATCCCTTACTGAGTGCCTCACCAATAAAATTACGATCACTAAATATTATCTTTTTGTTCATTTCTTATAAGTCGTTTATTTCTTAAAATGTGATTAATCACAATATTACGGAAGATATTTTTGTGTATGTTGGATTCCCAACATATCAAATATTTAATTTCCACATCAAACGCTTTTCGTTTATTGTAAATATCAAAATTCATTCCTCCTCCGATATCATTATTCTTGATGTTAATATCCAGGAAGTTAATACTACCATCCGGTTCTCTAGGTGTTTCGATTAATACCAAGTTGACAGGATAAAAGCGAAAATCCAATAAGTATGAAGGATTACATTCACCTGTCAATAAGTCATCCACATATCGCATGAAACAAGTTCATTAGTAATATGAGATATCGATTCATACTTATCCAAATACAAATCTGCCAGTATGGACGAACTGCTTCCCCCCATAGGAGTGCCGTTTAGTTGTTTATTAAAGGTAGTCCGATCAAAAAGTATATTCTCAAACAATACAAGTTTCACGAAAAACTTAAAATACCTAAAATCCATATTGAATTCTAAATCAAACTCTTTGTATATCAACATCAAAAAACTATGAAGAATATCAAAATCTACATTATTGAAAATATCTCTAAATTTGGATAACTTCATAGCTATTAGAAATCTCATATGAGCCCATACGGTTGATTTTCTTCATGGTGGGCATCAAAACTTTAAGCAGTTGATCATCTACGATTTTTAAGTATGTGTCACATCCCATAGTATCTGGTATAAATTTAACAGGCTTTTTGAGCATCTTAGGTATCATAACAATATACGGGAATTTAAAATTCCCTATTTTTCCTAAAATTCCCAAGGGAATTTTAAATTCCCGTATATTGTATGTCAATAAAGGCGAATGACGAAGGTGCCTAGCCATTTGAAAAAAAAAAATATTGTACGTCAATATTTGTACGTCAATGACAAAAAATTAAATCGAATGAAAATTGTTTCGCTTTAATGTCTTGTATTGGATTAAATACTTCAAAAGAATATACAGAATGTTTTATATGAAATCAATCTACGAACTAAATGAAATCAATTTTGTACATTTTTACTATATATTAATTTCTTGCAAGTAAAATTGCTAGAATAGCAGTTTTAATACTGAAGAAAAATGCAGTGACGTTTGCCCAGATAAGAAAATTAGTGTTTCCTTTCTTAGCTATATATAATTAAATCTTAATCTATAAAAAATTATAATAATACTATTTTATCTGTTGTTAATGTCTCATATCCTGTCAATAGGAATCCCAACACCGTAATACAAGTGTGATCAGTGTGACATTTCGTGTGTTCAACTAAAGAATTCATTAAGGCGCTTAAAATAATATCAAAACTCCAAGAATTCATATTTATTTTAATTTTGCTGTGAGGTACCTTCTTTTGTATTAATGGAAGCATTTCTTTTTTCTCTGTGATTGTGTTTTAAAAATATATTTGTCGTGTAAATATGGTATTCATTAAAATAAGACATTTCAATATACCGGCCGCTAATTTTTGATATTAGGAGACATAAATTTGGACAGGACTTTTATTAAAATGATAATGTGTTGTTGTTCAGTGTATATTTAGAATATTCCATCAGTCTGTTATAGCATATCATTTGAGCTCTCGATGCAGCAAAAATGAATCATTTGCAGTAGGAGGTTCTATTCGATTTCCCCATGCATTCTATAAATAGGCCGCGCGTTACTAATAATTTAGAAAAATGTATGTAGGGTACAGTGCTGAATTTCATTTTTCTTTTCCAATGTAGATCCTGTGTAAAACGTATGTAATTTTTAAATAAATTAAAAATGATTTACCTATATTGGCAGTAACATCTTAAAGGATGTGTGAGTGCTCCAAAATGAAAATGCAAGTGACGTAGAGCCACAACATGTGGTCCAAAAGAACTTCCGGGCAAGTTCTGAGACAAGACATAGAAATTTTTCGTTGTAGTTATTTTTTATTCATTTAATGTTTAAGCAGAATTTTGCACAATTTCCACACCGATTGGTTTCTTGAGTCCATAAAAATCATTGCCGAGTTTCAGTCTTCAACATCGATAAGAACGTACTTTTCAATAAACTTTGAAAGGAATCGGTAACAGTTTTTTTTTCTTTTATCTTCAAATTAGTTTTTGAAATGTCATTTTTATAACTAAATGCGGAAAATGTGTTTTTATATTCCGATATTTTTGTACCGCCCAAACTACCCTACGTATAACCATCAAATCTCACACGAGTTAGCGATTTTAAAGATATTTCTTTGCTCAAACCACATAGTTCGAAATCCATCAAAAAATTATCTCTCCTCCCCCTACCCACCCACTCCCTCAAATTTCAAAGCAGAGGTTTGAAAATCTGCTGTTATGCTTATAGCTGACGTAAGAAAGCGTCAAAAACGTCTACAACCCTTACCGTATAGCAAGCGGAGTGTCGGATATTATTTATGCATGGTTTGTTTGAATTTTTTCGAGCAATAGATTCCTGTATGTTTTGTTGTTCAAATTTATGCTTAAAAATTTGCGTTAGTCCATAGATATATTATCATTTCAAAGGTAAAGTCTTTAATTTGGAAAGTGAATTTTTGAGATATTTTTTTATGATATATAGTATATATTAGGATTTTTTACTTGAATTCGATATTAAATAATTTTAAAGATTTCAAAAACATTTTTAAACAAAATTTTGAATGATGGTTTGCTTTTATTAATATTGCTGCATGTCGCCAGCTCTGATTTTCAGCCGTAGTGATAAGTATATACCAGGACCCAGAGGCCTATGTGTTTATGTTGAGGACACATAGGCCTCTACGTGATACAGCGTTCTGCACGTTTCTTTATTTTTTGTTATATGGTTGCGATGTAAGCAAATTTGGTGTGTATCGTTAGCTGTGATCTACTCGCATAGTAGGTACTCAGCCGATGCAAGCTCATTGAAGACAATTCAGATATTTATAAGCAATTTATTAGCTTAAGGCCGAATATGGCAAGATTTAAATATATTTTTGCTTACATTACTTTTTTTTAACTATTCGTAAAATTGTATTAAATTTACCAGTTTATTCATGTCCAGTCAAATTGGTAATGTATATACATTTAAGATAAATTGTGGTTTTACGTAATATTTTAATGTCTTTATTATGCATAACGCAGTTCAAACTATCATTTTACGTAGTAGATTATAATGCTTTCAAACGTCGAGAATTATCATTGTTTCCACCGTTAAAGAGGAATTTTATTATAACCGTCTATTTTAAACACCTTCATTTACCGCATAAAATGTTTAATCATGTTACCTTCTTTTGACTACATGTGAAATGCCTCTTAAAAAGTGTCAAAATCATAATTATACAAGTCATTAAAGTAAACAATGATAGACGTTTATTTAAATTTAAACGAATTAGTATATATTTATTTTCACAAAATTCCTAAACAAATACATATTTGAGGAAGATACATTTTATGTAGGGATTGAATAAATTGTAGAGCTTGAATAAATTGTATAAACTTTCATTTTTCTTTTCTTTTAGACCGTCTGATGCTTTACTGCCATAATTACTCCAACGCTCAAATCCACATCTCTCAAAATAAGTTTAGCATCAATGCATACGCCGCTGAAAGTGTCGTGCCGAAATCATAATTTGTAATTCAAATAAATAACGAGTGACATGAATAACGACTGAAAAACCTCGCACGCAATTCAATCCCGTCGTAAATGCTACTTTGATGCAACACATTTATACGGACTTAATGACCGAGATGTAAATTGCGGAGCCCATTTGTTGCGCTCGTAAAATGTTCGAAAAATGTATGTAATGATGAAACTTCGCGCAAATGTTTTTAACTTGCCGCCGCGCAATTACTCTTCCTCTTTAAAGTCAAGATATTTTAAAGCTGGGTGAGAATCAATATCAGTAATTGCTAAGGTTTCAAATGGTATCAGATTGCACGATTGCAGAAATCTGCTTCAAAAATGGTTAGTTGGAATGGATTATTGCTGATTACATGAAGTTATTTTGAGGCCGCTTTCCCATGGCAGCGCGAACGGCATAGTTGGACGCGTTTCGAGGCTTTCGGTATTTTTCAGGAAATTGTTAGTGAATAAACTGTATGGAATACGACACACAAACGCGTGTTATGTACTGGGACATGACTGAATATATTCCGTACTGTATTCCACACATAGCTGTATATTATGTGTTTGATTTTTGAAAATTGGCTGACCACCGATAGTAATGTGTTACCACATAGGCAGCTTCAAATATAGACTAAACTCAGACAGTACAAAACTGCATTTTTGCACATGAACCTGTATAGATTCATAGTAATAAAACCAGATAATCTGCGAAAGACCTATTTTATCAAAGAAAAACATTCCTATACTGCTGAAAGTGAGGAAAGCATTTTGCAGCAAAAATCGCTGAAATATTGGATGATATACCACTGACATACTTTCAGAAGGATTGTCTGTATAACTTAGAGGCCTCTACTGATAAATTTCAGCGATTCTTTCAGCTAGTACCAAATAACCTAGAGCGCCATCTATAAAATTTACAGCATACGTAAAATTGGCAGCAAAATATCATGAACTAGAATTGTCAGTAATTTTTGTTGAAAAATTTACAATGCATATTTTACAGTGTAGGACGTAATTCCAGACTTTAAAAACCCCTATTTATTAGGGGTTTTGCAAATTAAAAATTTAATATTGCTGTTTTATGCTTTTTGAGCGTAATGTTTGATACATTTTAATCGGATATCTGTTTTATGACTAACATTATCAGTGACCATAGACATTTGCAAAATTGCGCCACATAGAAATTTTTCTTGCTGCTCATGATACATAGAGTAGTTTTAGTAGAGTGCAATTACCAGGTACTCACTGATACATTCTATAAATTATTATTATGATTTTTCGATTGATTGCAAGGGACCAGCGACAAATAAATTATTCAGCATCAAATGGTAACAAATTTGGAAAATTAAATCATGTATGTTAAATTTTTTCATGTTCGTAAAAAATGAAACATACTTAATGAAATGAGCAATTTTCTGCTTAAGAATCAAATCTAAATCCTATAATGTTTGAAAAGACTAAATTTTGATCCTCCTGTTTTAAATAGAATTGTGCTTGTCTCCCATATTTACTTTCAAAGATCTTAAACTGCTCACACTTGCAAAGCAGGTCAAATTGACGGATTTTTATTTCCAAAATCTTAGCAAAATTTTTATCAGAATTCACCAGGTAAATTCCCTTAGCTCATGTTAAGAGCGACGCAAAATTTATTAATTATTATTATCTCATTGCGGTCCGTATGAAAATAACATTTTTTATTTTTATAAAATGATCCTTTCCTAGGGGGGGGGGAGAAAAGTATCAGAGCTAAACTCTATATTTGTTGATTTTTATTTCATATTTCACTTTTCGTTTGCTATTCACCGTTGATCTATTCCTTCCGAACACTCTTCGTGAAACAAACATTATAAGGGAAATCAAAGAGTAATCCAGCGTCGTCATATTACTGCATATTAAATTTTCCTTGTTAAAGATACGAATGACATCTTGTGCATGTCCAGTATATGAAGTCTTGTGCATGAGAGGAGCCTACAAAATACGCCTGCAACTTATAAAGGACAAGAAATTAGTCGAAAAATAAACCAAAATTAAGTCTAGCAGATGGAACCGAGCTTCATCCACTACGAGCTTCATCCGGATCTAATAAATACCATAAAGAGAATTTGAATAACGTATATAGCCAAAAATTACACAATAATGCAGCATACAGCTATTTTGAAGATACGCTGGAGCAACTTCGCCAGTGCAAGAGAACCAACAAACCCGAAGTCCAATTCCAAATGTGGAATGGACGTCGAAGTCCAAAAGAGAATCCCATTCCTCTATACTATTGATCCTGGCATTCGAAACAAAATTTGTGCAAATAAGATCGTATTGCAAAATATGTGTGAAGGAACCTTCATGTGGTGGCACATAGTGTGTTCATTTAATTCTTAAAGCAAACATTAAGCATTTTTATTCTCCTTTGCATACTTATTTCTCGCAACCATATAAATTCTGGGTAAACCGAATGTGTCATCTCCAGAAGTATAAATAGAAATCCAGAATAATCACGCAACCCTCTCCAGAATTCTAAGCTAAATCCATATAGTTCACTATTTAGCTCTATCTATAGCCAAACCTGAAAAGTAAATGTTTCAAGGAAATTATTTTGAACCATATGTGGAAAAAACACGAAAATGGAAATCTTTAGTGGATTCTCCAAACTCCTCCAGAGTTATTTCTGAATTCATATCAATCATGATGTGGACTCTATCTACAGCCAATGTTCAGAAATAGACGTGTAAAACAAGTTTTGTACCGGAAGTGGAAAACAAACAGGAATTGAGAACCATAGAACCCCCCCCCCCCCACACACACACACACTCCCAATTCAGATTTTGATGCTGAATACATATCAGTCATCATCAAGCTATATATATAGCAGGTTACGAGAAATTGATGTTTCAAGAAAAATGTAATTTTTTAAATCGGAAGTGACATCTGTAGAACAGGAAGTTGAGATCCTTAGTAAATCACCCTAACCCAAAGCAATTTGATGCTAAATCCGTATCAGTCATTATCAAAGCTTCATTTATAAGACATCGTGAAAAATAGGTCATTCATCTTTTGGACTTCGGGTTTATTCGTTATCTTTCACTGACTAGGGGGTTCCAGCGTATCCTCGAAACAACTGTATGCTGCATTTTTGTGTTATTTGTGATTACATAAGTTGCTCAAGTTTTCTTTTCCCTTTTTTCTTATCAATAGTATTTTACTTATTGATAATATATAGCATATTTAAAATACTATCGAGTTTGGAGTTATAACTTTTTTAACCAAAGAAAACTGTAATTTACCCGGTTCCCATTCGAAGCTGATGTAATTTCTATCCACAGCATATTTTCCAATGGATCTGCTTTTCAGCGTCTCTTCCATGATGCTCTTTGCTTGGTGGCTATCTTCCTTCTCACCAAAGAAATGGAACTGAACAACAGCCCCAGGCCTGAAATAACAAAAAGTCTATTAAAACTTGCGCATGCACAAAAAAATTGGGTGAAATGAATGATAACTTTTACGGTGGAAAGCCTATCAGGTTGGTCATGTAACAAAAGTAGTAGAATTATTTTTTTATTTATAAATTATTCCGACATTTGCGTTTGGATAAAATTACATTGTCGGGTGATTTTCAAATGAATTGCCTCTTTTAGCTTTACACCACATAAAAATGTGATTTAGATTATATAAATAAAATTATACTCTGTTATTAGTTTTTTGTAATCTTTTTCATACGAGATAAGAAGGAACAATATGGCTTCCATTAGCTTTGTTATCAACTGCAGAAATCAAAACCTATTTAAAATAATAGTAGTAACACTCCTGAGCTAACATTCATGATATGTACAGGGGACACATATTAAATTTAAAACTTAAAATATTAAAAATTATATTTTAAAGGAATCACTTGTAATTTTGTTAATTAAAATGTAAAACCATATTTTTTAATTCATATACAAAAGCTAATCTAGTTTGAAAGCATAAAAATATACTTCCTTAAGTGTGGTGTTTTGAGTTAGGACATGCAAATTTATTACTTGAAAATTAAAATTAATAGAATATAGTTAATATTTTTAAAACATAAACACTTTAATGAGTACATTTTATTAATTACAAACTAATGGTACCAATATATGTTCTAAAATTATAAAAGAAAAAATATTTTATTAATTACAAACTAATGGTACCAATATATGTTATAAAAGTATAAAAAATTTTTTTTATTAGAATGAAATCTTATAAACAATATTTGATGTTCAAAGATTAAGACATCAAACAGGCGGTCAATTTAAAAACCACCTTGATCAGAAATCTATAGAAAATTTTCGGAAATTTTCTTCAGAGCTTTAATTCAACATAGCTGTAATTATATCGTTATATACCGGGTGGTAAGAATTAAAGTATCCCTGTCAGAGGTAGAGAAAAAACCAGTGGTCATAAGAACGCCAAATCTGCGTGGTATGGATTTAAGAACGATGGAAAACGAATGACACAAAATAAAATTGTTCCAAAATGACAGATAGGGAGAGATATGGCCCTGCGAACAATCCCTAGTAAAACATAATTCAATGAAACGGCTTGGTATTCGTGATGCTTATGAATTACGAATCCTAAGTGGTATACATGTGTGACAGATACTGACAATGTGATGAACACCCAAATGCCAATTTAATTAATGTATCTAGAACATGTTGCACATGGAAGGCTTGGATTGCTTTCAGTGCCAGAGATCTCATCCCCTATCTGTCATTGTTGGAACTCATTTTTTCTTTACGTAATTCGTCTCCCCATGTTCTGAAATGCATACCACGCAGGTTTGGTGTTCTTATGACCAATGGTTTTTCCTCTACAGTGCTCTAAACAGGGATACTTTAATTCCAACCACCCGGTATACAAGAATATTGTTTAACAAAAATAATAAAATGTCGAACATCAAAATTTAATTTTATTTTACGCGAATTACCATTTTTGAGATCACACATTTTTGTAATTTCTATCTCTGTCAGATCCAATTCTCCCCTGTTGTTGATTTTCTACACTACAATTTCATAAAATAGCTTTTCGCATATTTTGATGGTTCTTCTCCTTAAGGTTAGCTGCGTATATGTAGATATAACTGTAGATATATATTGATTGACATGACTGACAGATGTATGGATTTACATGGATTGACATGACACATAAATGAGCTCAGTTTCATAGTATTGATATACATGATGTTTCAGCACAATCGACTTCACTTTTCAGTTGATTTTAGACATATGCATTGAATTTGAGAATTCGTAAAAATTAAATGGAAATATAATTTACATTTTTTCTGGTGGATGCTATTTTCTTAAAAATAAGGAGTCTACATTTTTACTTTCCTTATATACATAATGTATAAGGAAAGTATTGTGACGGGGTCGAAAATTCGAATTCGAGTTTTTGAAGTAATGTCTGTGTGTGTGTGTGGAGACGATAACTGAAGAACGAATGGACCGATTCGAACAAAATTTGGAACAAACATCACAATCCGTAAACACTGGAAGCTTATTGTTTTTATACGCAATCGAATGCACAGAACCCCCCCTAAATTTTCGAGTGAGATTTTGAAAAAATCGTCAAAAAATCAAAACATTCAATAAAGTTACACAAATAGATATTTCTCATGTAATTTTTTATTAGAAAATGAATGACATAAATTTTTGAACGCTAACATGAACCGTTCTCGAGATTTTGCACATGTTTTAAATAAATGTATCAAAAAATCCCATAAATTAAAAAAATATATGAAATATTGAGAAACATGTTCACTTTTCATATGTAATATCATGCGATAAATTTGGTGACATCATTTTCGTGGATCTAGCTTGTTCCATTCATGAGAAAATATACTTTGAGTAATATTTTGTATTTGAACACCAATAGTCATTTATCTGCTATAAAAATAACTTATTTTTCCCTCCATAACGCTTGGCGAGATTTTGGCGATGAATTGGACAGAATGTCGCCAACTTGGCGACTTTTTAAAATGTTGCCAAATTAATAAAAATCTCGCCAAATGAATAAAAATAACGCTAAATAAATGAAAATGACGACTAATTGACGAACATTCAATATCGTGGAAAAAATATAAGTATCTACTATAAGAAAAACCTATTTTTTTACTGTAAAAGCAGTAAATTCATTACATTATATAAGGAAAATCATGTGTTGCCCATATCAGATATTTTTATTTGGTCTCTGGAACGAAGAAATTTCATTTAGAAATAGTTGAACTGTACTGTAACTAGTTAAAAAACTGTACAGTTTAAAAGTACGCAATTATCTGAAATGATTTTCGGGATATTTCTTATTAAATTTATATGAATGTAGATCAATTCGGAGCCACCTTCCAATTTCGATTGATACCATACATGACAATGTATCCTAATCAATGCTAATGACGTCACGAACAAAAAAATTCTATGGCGGCTATTATTCACAACAATGTTTGTGATTTATGATTAAGGTGCGATCAACAATGTCTAAGTTGTGATCTAAAATTGTGACTATTAAGTCTTGTGATCATTGAGCAATAAATAAACCATTTTATGCTTGTTTTATGTCCAATTTTGTCCTATGCTTGCCATGATACAAAAATATAAAATGTCGAATAAAATTATTTCGAATAAAAAGTTTTCGCTCGAATTTAAAAATATTATGTGTAATTCTGGATATTTTGACAACAAAATCAAATATAAAGTTTCGAGAAAATCAATTAATATTCGTGTCAGCTAATCGCGCACACAAGAAATCGACCACAGACATCAGACAGAGATACAGACGGGCATGACTCCGAAAATAGTCACACATATTGGCAACAAAATCTCGAAATCAAAAATTTCCGTGAAAACAATACTTTCTCAATACTACGTATCAGAAAGTAAGAATAGGGAATTATTTTCCTACAAATCCGGGGTCAGTGCAAATTAAATTGAGCATGTGTTATGCGAAGTATGGTTTCCATTTACAAGCAGAGATGCAGAACGAGCCAGAGTCCAAGGTAAACCCAATTCAAATTTTCCCATGTTAGCCCCTTTAGGCAATTTTCTGCGTTACTTCTATTGTAAATATCTTCATGAATATTTCAGATATTTGCGCAGTTTTTTAACACTTTACAACATAGTTGAAAAGTGTTTATAATTTTGTCCATCATGTTTGTCTGTCTGTTTGTCCGTTCGCACGATAACTGTCGTAAAAACGACTTTATAAGAATGAAATTTTAGTATGTTGTACAGACGGTCTGTGGAACCTATGGGAATATAAATGAATAATATCGCCCAAATAGTTTTGAATTGAACCCAGGTTGAATAAATGAAACACTTTGAACCCTATGGGACCTAATTCTTCAAACATTTTTTAAGCACATTTAAAATTCACAAATTGCTTCGAAAGTTTTAGAAAATATTCAAATTATCCCATAAAAAAACAGAAAAAAAAATCAGAAATACATTCGCCAGTTTTTTAAATAAAAATTAAAATACTAATTACACCCATATTATATAAAGAGATCACTTGACCCACTTCAAAATAAATGTCATCGAATCTTGTGTCAAAATTGTGATTTTTAAAGTTCCTTTTAATTAATATTTAGTGTTGTATCCATCCTAAAACAGCTTCATTTTTTCTTAATTTCTCTGCTTGTACATTCTGAATCAACGCAATTACACTATATTTCAGTTTAAATGATCATCAAACTCTGATTATTTACACAATGAAGCCTAATTTGGACTAATGGATAATGTAAACACATTATCCATTAGTCAAAATTAGGCTGAGTAGTCAAAATTAAGATGTAGGATGAGTTGAGTATAAAAATTGCTGAATTGTATTAAAGCAAAATTATTTAACTCTGGAGTCTACAATATAGCTGATATGAATGAAACATTCATAAATTTTACATAGAAAAGCAGACTTTTCCGTTCCTATGCTTAAAACTTTCCGAAGTTTTAAACATAGAGTTAAGTTACTTTTACCTCCATGGTTTGAAGTTTTTAAATAAAATAAATTATTGTAGTATTGTAGAAAGGAATGGAATAAAAGTGTATGAATGAAGTATTTAGAGCTTTTACATACAGAGCCATGTTATTTATATTTCAATGACGTCATTTGAGTAAAGTTCATTTTTATCGATGAAGTTTTATGTTTTCAAATATAATAAATGTATGTAGTATTGTGATAATTTTTAAAATATTACCGCTGAATGTATCGCATTTTAGAAATTGTTTAAATAAAATTGCATTGCAGCTGGAACGTGTTTCATAATCTTTATGCATGATTGATCCTTCTTGTTTCCTTTTGACTGTACTGTGTGAATTTTTAACACTTTCTAATACAGTTGAAAAGTATTTATGACTTTGTTCATTTTATCTGTCTGTCTGTTTATCTCTCTCTCTGTCCGTCACCTCGATAACTGCCGTAAAAATGATTTTATCAAAATGAAATTTTAGTATGTTGTTCAGACGGTCTGTGGGACCTATGGGCATATAAATGAATAATATCATCCAATTAGATCTGGATTGAACCCGGGTTGAATAAATGAAATCCCTTGAACCCTATGAGACCTAATTTCTCAAACATTTTTTAAGCGAATTTAAAATTCACAAATTGCTTTGAAAGTTTTAGGAAATATTCAAATTATTCCATAAAACATATAAAAAATTTTCAGCAAAATATATTCAGTAGTTTTTTAAATAAAAATTAAAATACTAATTACACCCTCTATATGAAGAGACCAAGTGACCATTATATGAAGACATCACGTGACCTACTTCAAAATAAAGTATGGCATCCATCTTGTGTCAAAATCGTGATTTTTAAAGTTCCTTTTAATTATATTTGGCATTGTATCCGTCCTAAAACCGCTTTATTATTGCTTAATTTATGTGCATCAATGTTCTGAAACATCGCAATTACAATATATTTGAGGTTAAGTGATTATCAAACTTTGATTATTTCTACAACGCCTAAATTTCACTTATGGAATAAACAATTCAAGCTGTAAGATGAGTTGTATAAGAATTCCTGAATTTATTTAAGGTGAATTTATTTGGCGCTGGAGTCTGTAATATAATGGATATGAATGAAACAGTCATTGATTTTACATAGAGAACAGACGATTTTAAAGCAGACTTTTTCGGTCAACTTTTAAGCACAGAGTTAAATTACTTTTACCTCCATGACTTTATGTTTTTAAGTTAAATAAATGATTGTAGTATTGTGATGAATAAAAGGTATAGAATAAATGTTTATGAATGAAATTTTTTACTGCTTTTTCATAGAGAGTGAAGCAATTTATATTTCAATGACGGCATTTGAATAAATTTAATTTTTTTCGATGAAGTTTTAAATTTTCAAGTATAATAAATTATTGTAGTATTGTGAGAATTATAAAAAATATTACCGTTGAATGTATCGCATTTTAGAGATGTTTAAATAAAATTGCATTGTAGTTGGAAAGAGCTTCATAATCATTGCTTTATGATAGATGATTAATCTTTCTTGTTTATTATTATTTTATAAACTCTTATTTGAGATACTACGCAACTAGGTGTGTCACGCTCATACTGCATGATAGGTCTTTCTTGTTTCTAATTGAACTCTTTTTGTTCAAGTGAAAAAATGTGACATTATATTTGGATGAAAATGCCACGCACAGGAAAAAAAAAATATGATAGTTATAATTAACATTTCAGATTCACGTACTTAGTTAATTAATTTTGAAATCATTTCAAAATAAAATGCGATGCAGAAGGATTTCATACCTTCTTAATTCCGTAAAAAGCAGGTCTTGTTTATTTATTTATTTAATTATTTATTTTTCTGCATACGCAAGAAGAATACGACTTTTATGGCCTTTAAGGATAGAATAGGAAATGCAAAATATTGTATGGAAGAAAATTATTTCAATGCTTCCTAGTTTAATTCTGTTTTTTATATGTGGTAATAAATGCATTTATGAATTACTTACGTCGTTATTATGCATGGAACAATACAGTATTTTCCATCGTAAAAAAATATTGTATCACGGAAACATTTTTTCTCATAAAAAAAACGTGAATAAGATTAAACTTTACCTTTGGAATCATTTTTTTTTCGCTACGTAAAAATGGGATATTCTGTATTTTACGACACGTTTAACCTACAAACTTTCTCAAGTTCAGAATATGTATAGAATATTTCCAAAATCTGATGATTTCATTTATTTAATCTATTGCCTTTTTTTATTGATTAAAGAAATACCCAAGTTTATTAGAATATCAAAATATATATGACACGTAGTAAATTGTTTGAAAATATGCAAATACTTGAAATTTGGAAAAGTACAAATATTATTATTGTGGATTATGTGGTATTAGGTACTATTTCCGATGCATGTAGCTAGAGGTAGCTATTTTAGAAATCCCATTTTTACTTTCCTCATATACATAATGTAAAAGGAAAGTAGTGTGACTGGATCGAAAATTCGAATTCCTGTTTTCGACGGGAGAGCACATTTCAAGCATCCCTGATCACGAATCGAACATTTTTGAAGTGATGTCTCTGTGTGTGTGTCAGTGAGTCTGTGGAGACGATATTTTACAAACGACTGGAGCGATTTGAATGAAATCCGGTACAAAAATAACAATCCATGAATACTGGAATCCCATTGTTTTGAAACGCAATCGAATGTCCAGAACCCTCCTAAATTTTCGAGTGAAATTTTGAAAAAATCATCAAAAAATCAAAACCTTTAATAAAGTTAAGGAAATCGACATTTCTTATGTAATTTTCCTTAGAAAATGATTGACATAAATTTTAGAACACTAACATGAACCGTTCTCGAGATATTGCCCATTTGTCAAATAAATTTATCAAAAATCCCCATAAATTAAAAAAAATGTTAACTGTTGAGAAACCTGTTCACTTTTCATATGTAATATCATGCGATAAATTGGGTGTCATCATTCTCGCGGATCTAACTCGTTCCATTCATGAAAAAAGATACTTTACAAATAATTTTGTATTTGAACGTCAATAGTCATTTATCCGCTGTAAGAATAGCTTATATCTCCCGCTTGGCGAGATTTTGGCGACGAATTTAGCGGATTGTCGCCAACTTGACGACATTTTTAAATGTTGCCAAATTAACGCAAATCTCGCCAAATGGATAAAAATGACGCTAAATCAATGGAAATGACGACTAATTCAAGAAAATTCAATATCTTGGAAATAATATAAGTATCTACTATAAGAATAACATTTTTTTAACTGTAAAAGTAATAAATTCACTGCATTATATAGGGAAAGTCATGTGTTACCCACATCAGATTTTTTCAGTGATATTTATAGCAGGTACAATTTTATCAACTATAGTTAACAACACATATAATTGTAACCAAAATTTCAGATATATGCGTGACCTGGTATACAACCCGGTATATTAAATTGTCTCAAATCACCTACATCATCTAACATTCTTCAAAACTACATTGTGGCAAAATATTGTATAAAAATGTTTAATCGATATTCCATTCTAAATGATAGTGATATTCAATTGATTCTAAATCATATTAATCAATTGATTCTATTTTATATTAATCAATTGATTCTAATTTATATTAATTAATTGATTTTTATTGATATTAATCAATTAATTCTAATTGATATTAACCAATTATTTCAAATTGATGTTAGTCAATTGATTCTAATTAATATTAATCGATTGATTCTGTTTGATGTTAATGAATTGATTCTAATTGATATTAATCAATTAATTCAAATTGATAGTACCCAATTGTTTCTAATTGACATTAATGAATTGATTCTATTTAACGTTAATTAATTAGTTCTAATTTATACTAATTAATTGATTTTACTTGATATTATCCAATTGTTTCTAACTGATATTAATCAATTGATTATAATTAATATTAAATGGCTGTTGCGGGCACGCACCTCCGCGAGTCTCACTCGATTACATAATATTCTTTCTTTGGCCCATATAAATCGACATAGTAAAATAGTGCAGCGTGAAAAAAATAAATACAGAAAAAATAATTGAAAATATTCCAAATTATATAACGCTTTTTATTCAATTTGATAAACTTCATTCTAAGATTTGAATTGGAAAGAATTATAAGACTCATTTAAGACAAATTGCGTTTTTGTGCGGCAAATATTATCGTTTTAATTCCCCGGATACCAAGTCCGTTTTTTTTAAAAGTATTTTCTATTTTTTTTCTATTAATTTTATTTTAAAGTTTCATTTTACGAAATTTAGTTTTACCACCGGTCTTTCTCTTTATTTAGATTCAGATTTCTACATTAGATTGCTACACTTCAGAACCTCTACATTCTAGATGTAGGATTCGAAATAAAAATTCCCGAACAGACAAATAAGCTGAGACATACACAAAGCACGTTACATACGTAAACGTATGACTCGTTTATATAGTGTTGATCTGGGGTGAAGTTCATTTTTAATAGCTTGTACTATATATATATATATATATATATATATGATACATATATTTTTTGGCTTCAAAATTCTAGAGAAAAAGAATCTTTTAGTTTCGTAGAACTATTCGAAATTCTTCGCTTGTAACATTAATGAGAGTACTTATCTCAAGAGTAGCCATAAAATTTTATTATAGACCTTATTAAGAAAGTGGAGAGCGCTGAACTTAAACAGTGATAAGAGGTTAGGACTTGAGAAACTCTTCAAAAGAGGCTTCATACCATATATGGTCAGGAATCAAGGAAATTGTAAGATTGAAGATGGGAATAATTGCCGTGATAGTGAAAAGTCTGACAGATGTAAGAGTTCCCGATATACAGTAATTGGCGATGTTATAAACTACTTGAGATCCAAGCCTCGGAATGAGCCATAAAAGTCCCTCATAAAGATTCTGAAGTAATCTGAAGTATCTGTAAGTATCTGTGAAGTATATGTGAAGTGTCGTATATAAGTCGATGCCGAGCATTTTTCTCTTCTCTCTCTCCAGAGATCCCACGCTTCTTACTTCTCAATTCCAAGTTCTATTGGCGATGTCTTGTCGAGTTTGCGTGCTCCGGCACCAATACTTCATGTAAAAAGGAGTTTTGTAATGCTATAATGTTGGAGAGAAGTAATGTAAAAACGGCGAAATAGCTCTTAAGTAGAGCCATGTAATGTAACGACTGTGGAGTGATGGAAAAGTTGAATAAACAGATTACTGAGGGAATTTATGCCTGATCTTTGGACACTCACCAACGACACTACATCGGAAACCCCATTTGTGTATATTTATCATCACATATATATATATATATATATATATATATATATATATATATATATATATATATATATATATATATATAATTTACAAATGTAAAGTATTCTGAGATAGCTACATGAAAAAAATTTCTCATACGTAAAATATGCAAACATGGCGCTAAGCTGCCCTTGTACACATTTACAAATATATTTTCCAAAATGAAGCTGTAAAACACGGTTACCCCATGGGTTTTGTAATTAAAATACTTTCAGAATTCACTGGGTTAACTGTAACTGAATGTAAGGGCAAATATTTGAACAGTTAAAACATTGTCATTGAATAGCGACGACTCGCGAGTATTGAGTATGGTTATTTGTAAAGTGGACTACAAGTTGGAGTTTTATACATCGGACAGTTTTGGTAAGAATTTTGGAATTTGTTGAGACGGGTTATATCGGCACGTTCATTTGCAGGCACATTGAGTGAATTGAATAGTTTTTTCAAGTGTCATCCAAATTGTATTTTTGAATTTTGCTGTGGGTTTTTGCTGTTCGGTAATTGATGGTATTAAGGCCATTCCATGTATAAGTATCGACTTCCGGGAGTGTCGCCATGGCATAAAGCATTGCTTAACCGGAGAGTGGGGGTCACAACTCCCCCCAGCCACTTGTGATACTTTTCGTTTTTCACATTCATCTTTTGCTTTTCTGTACTTAGGTATTCTTTTTGGAATATATATATATATATATATATATATATATATATATATATATCATATGAAACGAAGTGAAAACGCTTATACGACGGAAATTCTTATACTTTAAGTGTTGGCGCAAAGCAGCACATGCACAAAAAGTATCATATAAGATTCAAGTGAAAGAGGGAAACGACCAAATACATAGCAAAAATGACAGAGGAGAGTGCGACACCTGTTTCCCGGTTAGAAGCGTGCATTTAAGCCCGGGCAACACTCCCGGAACCAATGCCATGCAGTGGCCTATCTTCCGGATATGTGTGAAATCCAAGACACTAAAAAAAGTGCGATGCAAACCATCTAGAAGCGACTACAATTGCAAGAGAAAGGGATGGAATGTAATCCGTATGAAGTGCAAGGTGACGCTTAAATCAGAAATCTAGTATCAATGTGCACCAGGATGCGCTGTCCAGGCATGCGCAAAGTCCCACTAAGAACTTAAAGTGTTACTGCAAACATCCGCTATATCTCTAAAGTATGTATTTTCTTCCTTTTCTGTATTGAAAATTGAATTATAATAATATTTCAGGAAGCTTTCAGGATAATTTCATTTTATTGCTTCTTCTCATGATATTTCTGTTATGAACGATGCAATCAGTCTTGAAAGTATTAATACGTTGATTTCTCTTGAGCTGATTGATGACAACATTTCTAAATATGTTTTTAGTTAAGTTTGATTCCCAGTCAATAATGTGGTTAATTCTAATTTTGAAATTGTTTCTTTTGTCATATAAAACGGTACCATATTTACTATCTTGCTTTAGTGTGATATCTAAAAAATCAACACTGTTTTCTTCCGTTCCTATATTTTCAATCAATTCCAGTTCTTTAGGATTAAAACTAAAATCAAACGGTGGCAGATTCGTATATTGTCCAATTAGGACAACGTCAACGTAACGAAAGTATGGTATTTCATGTAAGATGTGAGTGCCCTCTTCAAATTTACTCAAATAAATGTCGGCAAGCAGGGAGGAGCATCCCCCTCCCACGTGGATACCTTTTATTTGTTGAAAATAGTTTGTTCCATCAAATAAAATATTTTCAAACAGCACGATGCGTAATAAGTCTTGATATTTTCTGATAGTAATGACCTCCTTTAAGTCATATATTGCATATATCTCCTTCGATATCTCATATAAATTTTCTAGACTTATATTGTTAAATAAATCCCGGAAATCAAAACTTTTAAAACGTATGTTCTTATTATAAAATTGTAGTCTGTTGATTACATCGTAACTATCATTACTGTGCCATGTTTTTTGAGTTGTGTCATTACATTTTTGAGAAGTGTTAAAAGTTTTGCATTGGCTATTGTTAAGTAGGATCCACTTTACAGGACGCTGTAACAGGACGGAATTTGACTGGATTTCTGTGTAGTTTTGGTATAAGTACAAGATAAGGAAAATTAACTTTTTTTAGATCAAGACCAATTCGTTTATTTAAGGCTTTTACTTTATTTTCTAAACGTTTTCCTGTTTGATGTAACTGGGTATACATTTGGGTGTTTCAATAACTGTTACTTAAGGTATCAACATATTATTTACGGCAGGTAAATGAGTAATTAGAGACGACTTTATCTCTGTAAGTTTTAGCATATTTATCTTCGCACTTTTTAACTGCATTTTTAACAGATGGTTAATACGTTTTTTTAAGTAATGTTTTATAGTGCAGATTAAACCTTTTGGTCAGGTGACATTTCCATTCCGCAAATGCTTGTATAAGCAGACTGTATTTGATGGCGAGTTTGTATGTAAACTTCTTCAGATCTTGAATTCGTTTTCAATATTTTTATATTCCTGTATTCTGAATTTAGTACCAAGTTGAAGCATGGCCTTTAATTGTGGATTATCTGCAATATTGAGGTCTCCTGTGATAATATATCCATGATGAGAATTGAGATATGGGCTATTTTAGCATTCACATACATTACGTTTGAATTCATTGATGTTTTTACTTATTTGGTTGTAATTAAAGATGTTTCTTCCATTGGTTTGTACAAATTTATAAATCAGTTTAACATCCATATTAGGTATTGGCATGAGATGTGCTAAGTTTTTGATATAAGATTTGATTGGCATGTCGTCAAAATTATACTATCTAATATAAAGAAGTATTTCTCGCCTATACAACATGATGCTGCCAACCCTGTGGCAAATATAAAAAAAGTCTGTAATGTTTCTAGATGCTCTACTGACTCGATCCTTAAAATCCTAACTGACACGATCCTTTAAATTATTGGAGTGCTATGGTAATGATAAAATGTATCAAAAATTATCACTGTCAAAACGATCTATCGGAAATCGTATCATTTCTCTTTACAAGAAAATTGGATTTGTATTGAAAAAGGTTAGATTTCCACACCTGACCTTAATTCCCAAATTACACAAAAAACCTATAGAATTCAGACAGGTAACGATCGGTTACAAGACATATTTAAAGGATGCCAACGACAGTCTACTTGTAATCTTGAAGACAATCATTCCAAAAATTAAAACTCAGAGCTCACATATGGTTGCGAACAGTATCGAGGCTAAGAAGATGCTTGAAGGAATATCTGATAACGTTTTTATAGGAGTTACGACTTCACTGATCTTTTTAACAACATTAACATTAATGATCTTTATGATATATTAATGATATCTTATGAAAAATTTGATTTACAATTTTTCGTTACTTTTGAGAAATATAAGATCTTTGTTCGGATGGTTCTATTCGAGACTGTCTTGTGATGAATACTAAAAACCAATGAATACTAAAGTGGTAATTGTTTTAAGGATGTTATGAACACTCATCTTCTGGTCAGAAAAGCAATGCGTACAAACTGAAATGTTAACAGATACAAATACAAGACTCACATAGTCACTGATCAAGCGCGAGGGAGGTGTTGTCATAAATAATGGATATTCACATAAATGCTAATGGCAGCGAAATCATCCGTTCTTGTGTTATTGTTGCTCCACTGTATAGTTATACACATATATATTTGGGTAGGTCGGACGGTCTGGATCGCAAGAAAGAAAGTTGTTCACACACAAGTAGGGAGATATATTTTCAAAATAGTTCGAAATGCATTGGGGAATTGTGTCCCGAAACTCATTTCTCTATCAAAACCCTAAATCCATATATTTTCTAGAAAACTCGTTTAATCTGTTTACATAATAGTATGAAAAAGTGGGAATTTAATTAGATTATATGAGAGTTGAATGACATTTAGTTGCAATACCGCCATTATGGTTGCAGACGACCGCAATGTAGTCTGTTGATAAAGCAATTGAACAAAAAATTAAAATTCGAGTGTTAGACTTTATTGTAGTGTTTGTGTGAAACGAAAAAGGCATATTTCGGAACATGTAAATTATAGCTGTGTAAATGCGATCTAAAGCACGTCTGGGAAGCTAGAAGTACTTACCTGGATAGAAACTGAGCTAATTAACTTAAGTTATATCTGTTAGAGTGATGCTGTCTAAAGCACGTTTGGGAAGCTAGAAGAACGCACCTGGATAGAAACTAGATGCTTAACTTAAATTATAGCTGTTGTGTAGAGGTATTCTAATGCACGTTTGGGAAGCTAGAAGAACGCACCTGAATAGAAACTAGATGCTTAACTTAAATTATAGCTGTTGTGTAGAGGCGCTCTAAAACACGCTTGGGAAGCTAAAAGAACGCACCTGGTTAGAAACTAAGCTGCATGAAGGTGGTATAAAGCACGTTTCGGAAGATAGATGAACGCAAATGGATAGAGACTAAGCTAATTAACTTAAATTATAGCTGTTGTGTGAAAGCGTTCTAAAGCATGTTTGGGAAGCTAGAAGAAGGAGCCTGGATAAAAACTGAGCTGCATAACTTACATTTTGTACTACGACGAAAACAATCATATGCTAAAGACCATCCACCAGTTATCATTCACGGCAATGCTCTCTGTCATGTTCACCGACCAGTTAAGAAACTTTTAACAAGATGACCTTGGGAAATCTTGGAGCACGCACCACTTTCTCGAAATATGAATCCATGTGATATTAATAAGTTTCTCAAGATGGAGTCACTCATACGAGAACGACGTCTTTGTGTGTTGCTGAGATACTTAACGTCTGCGACTATGTTGCAGATATCAATATAAAAGTATTTGTTGATGACATTTACCGTGCTCCATAGTAATTGACTAAAATTCTTCACGGGACTGGTGATTGTATTACATGCTAGTAATGTTATATTTAGAATGTTTTTTGTTTTGTGTTTGTTTTTAGCTGATGTATCGTAAAAGCATTGTTTTGTTTCCCTGAATTCGTTGTGTATTCTCATGCAATTTAATTCATAAGTTTTCGTCTTCAAACCTGAGGGGCGTCAGATATATTTTCTAGCATTTCATAAATGTGTATACAAATAAACCCAGAAGCACTCATATCAAAGCAAAATAAAACAAACATATATATTTATTTTTTTAATTATAGATAATATATTTATGTTGCTGCCATCCGTACACGATAAAATAAATTATATAGCTTTATTCTGACTTGCTTCAAAATGCAGCTGTTACTTCCATTTCAAAGTCTTTTCGAATTACATGATTCCAATCGAAGTACTTCAGCAATATATGAATCAATCAACTTTGAATGAACAACGCTTCTTAAGTTTCGCATAAATTTTTTATATCTTACTTCGAAATAAAACATGATGTAAATGTTGAATCTTTGTCATACTGCATATAACACTAAAAATAAGCAAAGTTTTATCTTTTTCTTGACTAAGCAGAAAATGGAATGGGTTTTTTATGAGCTTTCCGAAAAATCCAGATATCAAGAAATGTTTATGTATGAACAGTATTTTACATGGGAGCTGGTTTTTACTTTATATTTTTTTACGCTAATAAATATATTTATGAATTATATATATATATCATTATGATGCGTCCAATAAAGATAACTTTTCATTGCAAGTACTCATTTAAGCGCATATCTATGTGTAGTAGTACTAATAAAATAATATCGGAAATAGGAGTATAATTTCACGATAAGGTATAAATTATTTTAAGATGCATAACGATAAGAAACATCCAGCGGCGTGACTGGGAATTGTAGTATTTTAATCAAACATTATTTCTTTTGAGAAGCTCGAAATTTAAGTTTTGGAAATATTGGGAGCTATTTTGATAAGTAAATAATTTAAAATGTTTGGTATTTTTACTTTCCTTATATACATAACATATAAGGAAATAATTGTGACGGGGTCGAAAATTCGAATTTGGGTTTTCGACGGGAGAGCACGTTTCAAGCATCCCTGATCACGAATCGAACAATTTTGAAGTGATTTCTGTGTGTGTGTGTGTGTAAAAGTATATGTGTGTGTGTGTGTGTGTGTCAGTGAGCCTGTGGAGACAATAACGGACGAACGAATGGACCGATTTGAACGAAATTTGGTACAAAACTCACAATCCGTAAACACTGGATACCTATTGTTTTTATACGCAATCGAACGTTCAGAACTCTCCGGAACTTTCGAGTGAAATTTTGAAAAAATAGTCAAAAAATCAAAACCGCTAATAAAGTTACGTAAATATACATTTCTTATGTAATCTTTCATTAGAAAATGATTGACACAAATTTTAGAACGCTAACATAAACCGTTCTCGAGATATTGCACATTTTTCAAAAAAATTATCAAAAAGTCATATAAAATAAAAAATATATATATTTCCTATTAAGAAACATGTTCACTTTTCATATGTAATACCATGCGATAAATTTGGTGACATCATTCTCGTGGAACTAGCTCCTTCCATTCAGGAAAAAAGATACTTTGAGTAATACTTTTGTATTTGAATGCCAATAGTCATTTATCTGCTGTAAGAATAACTTAATAATTTGAGAAGCTATTCTCTGAATCTTATGTGAAAACACCGTTAGAACTTTAGACCATTTATCCTTTATGTTCTATTCCCCGCTGTAAAGTGAATCAATTATGATGTAAAACCATCCTTAAATGCACTTGCACGCGTTTGTTCTCCTCTTGGATCCCTCCTTACGTTTGTCAGAGAGCTCATGTTTTCCAAATTTTAATAAACAGTTCTATTTATATATAACAAGTAATGGCTATTTTGTGAAAATTTGTTTTCTTCAAAATCAGTTTAATTAATCATAAATAACTTAATAAATATAATAGTTATAATAACAATAACGTATTTGTATTTTTAATGAAATTTTTGAGGAAAAAATTGTTTTATTCTAGACGCGGCAAATATTCCAGCTCTCTTAACCGTTTCCCTTAACCGTGCTTAATACTAGTTACGGAAACATTGCATTACTGATTCACTCCAAAGTTGCTAAGGTAACTGAATTTATAATGACTCCTCATACGCAAAGATTAAAAAATACAGAATGTGATTTTATGTACCAATAGCTAATAACTAGAACACAACGTAAAATACTGCAGAAATTATTTAAATAACGCTTACAATTGTTTCGAAGATTTTTCTACTTTTGTTTGTTACTTTCTTCTTCTTTTTACCAAATGGCACCACCGCTGAATGACTCTAGTACTCATATTTAAAAAATCTAATGTGGGCAGCACATGCCTTTCTTTATAAAACGCAATGAATCATATTTCAGGCAACTCTAAATTAACAATTATCAATATTGATAGCATCCCCAATAAGTAATATAGTCCATATATTAAAATATTTTAATAATACATTCATCGATTTTGCGATTTTTTCTTTCGATTTTTTCATTAACTGTGGGGTTTTTCTAAAACAAATAAAAAAGTTAAAATAGGTTATTATTATAGCATATATATGACAATTGGCTTCCAAATACAAAACTATTGCCAAAAGTAATTTCTCTCTTGACTGGAACGAGCTAGATCCACGAGAATGATGATAAGGAATGCATTGCATGATATTACATACACTCTAAAACAAAAAACAAAAAAAAAATCGACGCACCAAGAAAGAATTATCCAAATTATACAAAATTTTGGTACGTATAATATGGATGTACAAAAAAAGAAATAATTTTAATTTCAGAACAATTGGATGATTTATTGCACTGAAAGATCTACACAAAGTGAGAACGACAATATGGCGTTAATCCACCTCTGGCCTTCATACAGGCTATTACCCGACGTGATATTGAGGCATAAAGTTGCCGGATGGTGGTCTGAGGGATGTCGATACGAATGGTCTCCAATTGACGAGATAAATCGTCTACATTATGGGGTGGTTACAGGCGATGCCCCATTTCATCCCAAATGTGCTCAATACACGAGAGATCTGGGGATCTGGATGGTCAAGGAAGTGCGTCGTAAGCACGCAGAAAATCAATAGAAATACGTACCATGTGTGGCCTGGCATTATCTTGCTGAAAAGGTATCCCGGGGTGACGGCAAAGGAATGGCAATACAACTGGTCGTAGAATATCGGCAACGTACCGCTGTGCTGTGATGGTGCCACGGAGGACAATCAAAGGGTGTCTCAGTTATCAAACAAAATTTCACCCCAGACCATAACTCCCGGTTGTCGGGCCGTGTGACGTGTGACGGTAATAGCAGGATCCTGACGATGTCCGGGCTGTCTCCAGACACGTCTGCGCTAATCGTCGGGACTCAGTTCTAAACGGGACTCATCACTGAAGACAATTCGTTCCCAATCCGAACAATTTCACGTTGATCGGGTCTGGTACCATTACAATCGCTGTTGACATTGCACACTGGTCAGTGGTAGGTGACGGAATAGGCACCGCGAGTATAGATTCAGCTCCAGCAATCTTCTATTAATGGTCTGGTTAGTCACTTCCGTGTTTGTCATACGTTGGACAGTTGCTAACGACGAATCTCGTGCTGTCACAGCTGCTCTGACAATCGCTATATCTTCCCCCTGTGATGTCGCTCTAGGCTGTTCGCTGTCAGCTTGCCGCTGAAATATGTCATTCCGGATCCATTCCTGCCAACATCGTCTAAATGTTGCATTGCTCCTACCCAAATGTCCAGCGAGTCCTAGGTGTACCGGTCCAGCCCCATGAAGTCCGATCGCACGCCCTCTTTCAAACTCCTTCATATGCTCGTAGTGGCCGCGAATTCACCGGCGAGGCATTTGTTACAATCAAGGTACGTAAACGCAATCGAAATCCACTGCACATGCTGTTCCTGAAAGCTCGGTTCACTCCTTATATACACCACCATGGTGCTCAGTTTCTATCCGCTATAGTTCCGACTCATTGGATGCGAATTTTTGATCAGTTGCATATTCGATCGACATGTGTTTGTATGTATAGTTCCATTACTATCGGATTATTTCGCGGGGTGCGTCGATTTTTGTACCTTAGTGTATAAAACGTGAACAAATTTCACAATTTTATTTTACCCTTTTTCATTTTATGTGATTTTTTGATAAATTTATTTCAAAATATCGGTCTATCCTAGGTTTCTAATGTTTATGCCAATCGTTTTCTAATGAAAAAATACATAAGAAATTGTTATATGCGTAACGTTATTAACGGTTTTGATGTTTTGATGATTTTTCAAAAATTTGGGGGTTCTGAACACCGTATTGCGTTAAAGAACAACAGGCTTCCAGTATTCACTGAGCTGTAATTTTTGTACCAAATTATGTTCTACTCGCTGCATTTGCTCATGAGATGTCGTTTCTAAAGGGGCACTGATACACAGACATCACCCCAAAAAAATTTGATTCTTGTTCAGTGATGTTTGAAACGTGCTCTCCCGTCGAAAATTCGAAATCCAATTTTTCGACCCCATCACAATACTGTCCTTATACATTATGTATATAAGGAAAGTAATATATATATATATATATATATATATATATATATATTGATTGATTGATGTTTGAACGCCTTCCATACTAAGTAACACATTTTTTCTGGCTTGATTTGTTCATTTTTAAGATTACCTTAGTTTAATGCAACACGAGCTATATTTAGATACGTGGATTCTGAAGAGTCGAATGATATATAATAATATCGTCGTAATATTTTCCTTATACATAATAATATGTATATAAGGAAAGTAAAAACTCCCTGCACGTAGTTTGCACCCAGTGGTACATGAGTATTGTTACTTCACCTGCAATTTAATATCGCATGTTGATATTACTATTTTGAGATGGAGATAAAGTATCTTAAACACCATAACCTCCGTAAAGAAGCATTTTGATTCATATGCATTTGGTAATTACTTCTTAAACTTTTCGGGAAATTTGAAAAACCCATCAGGTGATTTAAAAACGATCTAATTCATTCTACAACTTAATAGTTCTGTGTTTTAAGTTGTTTTCTAATTACTTTACTGACTATTATTTGTAAGTAATTCTTACAAAATATTCACGCTCATGCGGAAAATTTATAATTGTGGTGTTTAGAAAGCAGATTACTTTTAAGAATTTATATATAGCAATACAATGATATACAATTATCAAACACGTTAAATGAAAACTTTGTAAATGCATAATTAATACGAAAAATAAACTGTTCAAATAAAATAAACCAGCCAATTTTGTATAAAATATTCTGTATTTGCAAACTGTTTTTCATCGTCTTATTATTTGCAGCAGTACTATTACTTAACTGTTTTGAACTATAACTTAACTGTTAAATAGTTTATCAAACAATTAAATTTAGAACACCAGATGTATAAGTTCATTTTCGTATTTACAGAGTGTAACATAATGAAAGCATATATTTGTTATCTTTTACGATATGTCTATTTTGAATAATCTCACACAAATGAAAAAAAATGTTACATATGATAATATATGTCAGTTAGAATATAAATGTATACTGCTAATGAACTAGTAAATTAATTTATTAAGATTTGGACTGTCCAATTACATAAAACTTAACGGACAGAATTGTAAAATTAGCCCAAAAACTAAATGTGCAAATAATAGAAAACAACTTAAAATAATAAAAATAATTTTCTGGAAGATATACAGTTCTCATGTATTGTTACGTGTTTTGCAACATTTGTAAAATTAACACAAGCTTTGGAATATTTTTGGCTTTCAACTTTTGGCATTTTATTACTGAAAAAAAGAAATCAAGGTATATACGAAGCTTTGGAATATTTTTGGTGTTCAACTTTTGGCATTTTATTACTGAAAAAAAGAAATCCAGGTATATAAGAAACGATAGTCCATTTTTATTATATAATTCGCGTTGTAATTTATATTGCGTTTGATTTGCATTCTGCTTTGGTATCGCATTCTGTCGTAGTGTCTGCAATATTTTTATTAAAATATTACAAATAATGTTGCATTTTATTTAATAAGTTGAGTATGTGCATTACATTGTGATAAACCTTTGCTAGTTATTTCATTGTTTTAACTTTTGGCGAGATGAGGACGCTAAGCTTTATGCGATAAATCTCTTTGAAACGCTAAATCCATAAATTAAAAAGGAAAAAGGTTTTATACGCAACTTTGATTATACTGTAAAATACGTATACATTTATGTGATATTTTGTGCGATAACATTTAAATCAATTCATTAGTGAATATATGAAATGAAATCAAGATTCTGTAGAAAAATTCACGTTCTGCTAACATCATATATATTTTTTTGACGTAAAACGAAGTTATAGCATTCCTGGATAGAAACATAAACATAAAAACCTGGATAAATCTTTAAAAACATAAATAAATGACACAATTTTTTAAAACACTAAAACTAGATTCAGTGTAAAACGTATGTGTTAGGTTAAATACATGTTTAAATACACAATTATTTTCGAAATAGACATAAATGTCCTTTGAATCCACGGGAAAATATGTGTATCTCAAACCCCCTATTTTGTTTCGGAAATCAAAATAAATATTTATTAAATGCATACACTTACATCTGTTAAAAATTTCTTTCTCTACCGAATATTTTGCAAATTTCCGAAACAAAATTTCCTGTTTTGTTGAAAATCTAAAAATGTATATACTTAACAGATAAAAGTTTATCTAAGATGCGTAAAACACGTTAATTTTAAACTTTTCTTGATATTTAAATTTATGTTTTAGCCGTAAATAATACACAACAGACGAAACAAAATAAACACCATCAACGATCCTATAAACCAGTGGCGTTTTAAAGTGCACGACTGCTTAAGATCACGTATGAATTTAATTATGCATTTTGTAATAAAACTGGCTGCAGGAAGAGTTTGAATCTTTGTGCAAATGCTGCGAATTACATTAGGGAAATATAAAGTTTTATCTTCAACTTGCATAAGAAAAGCACGGAATGGCATTTTTATGGGCTTTCGAAAAATAATGGCGGTCACAAAATGATGTATGAACAATATTTTACATGGAGGGTGATTTTTGCTTTTATTCCACATTTTTATCTGTGGTCGTAAATGTATGTATGAATTATCTGCGTTGTTATGATTTATCATAAAATGGGATCTTTAACATTGAGAACTGCGTCTTTGTTAATATGAAATATGGATGTTTACAACGCGGAGCAGCTTATGCTAGATTCTTAAGACGTAAATTTTAAATCAGCATTATATTTCATTTTAAAAATGGTAGAATATTACTGAGAAGGCGGAATTTTAAAAAATATATTTGTATGTTATCCTTAAAATTGATACCAGTTCATTAATATCAGTAATATTAATTGCGATATTATCTGTGACCAGTAACTTTAATATAATTTGGCTGAGATATAAAACTCAAAATAGTAATTGGAAACCATTTTCAGAACTTCATTGTCTGCAATTGAGTTTGCTATCTAAAACTGTCCTAGAAATGGCTTGTTTGTAGAGATAGAAGATATGTCGATGTAGTTCAGTATTTTTGTTTGTGAAAATATCTACAAATGTACAAAACTATCAGCAATATACTAAAATTTCATTTTAGTTATTTTTGTAGCAGTTGTGCGAACGGACAAACAGACAGACAGAATGGACACAATCATAAACATTTTATAACTACGTTGGAAGTGTTAAAAACAATTATCTGCTATAAATATACACTGGCGAAGCATAAAATCCCAACACCAAGAAGGAGTTGAGCTAGATAAACGAAATTTAGGAGGCGCGTTTTTGCACATATGAAAGATGATACCTATTCAAATTTCGCGCTAGACGAATAAGAGTGGCACTAGTAGTGCCACTAGGATCGTGCAAATCACGTTTGCATTAAATAGCGATGTAAACTCCGTGAGCGTTATTTATCGTCCGGATAGGACGTTGTGAGCTAGGTTTGAGTCAAGAATGCCCTTAAGGAGACGAAGGCAGTGTCAACATCAGTGAGTTTGAACGAGGCCGTATGGTATGGAAACGAGAAGGTGGATTTTCTTTCCGCGGTATTGCAGAAATACTTGGCAGGAATGTAACCACTGTGCATGATTGTTGGCAGCAGTGGTCACTGGAAGGCACTATCTCAAGTAGATCGGGGTCCAGCTGCACACGGGCCACTACTGGGAGAGGAAACCGCCGTATTCGCCGCATGGCTGTGGTGGATCGTTCTGCATCTGCAGCAGCAATTAGAGCTTCTGTTGGCCACAGAGTGACGCAGCGAACTGTAAGAAATCGATTACTTGGGACTGCTCCAAGCCAGACGGCCTGTCGCGTTCATACCACTAACTCCGAATCACAGCCATCTGCCACGTCAGTGGTGTTAAGTTAGAGCTTATTGGAGGATGGAGTGGAGATCTGTTATATTCTCAGATGAGAGCCGTTTCTGTCTTGGTGCCAGTGATGGTCATAAGTAGGTAAGACGGAGATCAAGTGAGCGCTTGGAACCAAGCTGTCTGCTGCTTAGACACAGTGGACCTACACCTGGAGTTATGATCTGGGGAGCCATTTCGTATGACAGCCAGCAGGAGCAACTTGACAGCAAATTTGTGCATCAGACTGGTGATTGAACCTGTTGTGTTGCCATTCATGAGGACGTATTCCAACAGGATAACGCTCGTCCTCATACCGTTGCTGTCACCCACATTGCTCTACAGAGTGTCGACATGCTGCCTTGGCCTGCGAGATCACCAGATCTTTCTCCTATCGAGCACGCATGGGAAACTATTGGAAGACAAATCCAGCGTCATCCACAACCAGCATTAAACGTTGCTAATTTGACTGACCAAGTGTAACAGGGATGAAACTTCATCCCACAAAATGACATACAGAACCTGTACGACACAATGCATGCACGTCTGTATGCTTGCATTCAAAATCGTGACGACTACAGCCATTATTAATGTACCAGCATTTCACATTTGAAAATGGCTTTTCTCGCGCATAATTTAACCTGTGATCTTAAAAATTTAATCAAATAAATATGTTACCAACACAAATGTTTTGCCTAAACTTCATTCCTCTAAACTAATTTCTTCTTGGCGTTAGAATTTTATTTTCCGCCAGTGTATATTAAAATATCTTAAGAACGGTTGATTGTATATATATAGAATTTTTAAGAAATTTCAGAATATTATTTTCTATGTAGGATGACATAAAAATGAACTCTGTGTCTCTGATCTTTCACGAGTTACATCTGAAATAACTTTAGAGAGAAAATTACGGGATTTAAAAAATTATCGAATTCAAAGATTTTAGATTTTCCCGTTTTCTCTTTGCCAAGTCCCACATATATAAAAAAATTTCAAGTTTCTCCCTTCATTAATTTGGGCTGTGGTATGTATGTCAGTCAATCTTAATTAGTTGCATGTATATGATATACATTTAAAACATATAACAATCGTTCTTTCTCTATTGGATTTATATTTCTTAAATTTGTTAAAATTCTTATGCTGTTTAAGGAGTAAATTAGTATATCATTTTCAGGTAAAGTCTATTTAAAAAGCAGAAACAACTTTACTTTATTCGTTTCCGGATTTTAAAAATTATGCTTCAACTCTAAGTAGCGGGCTAAGCAGTATAAACGTCACAACGACCCATAAGACAGTGCTTCTTCTAAGTATATCACAAATTAAAAATCGCTTATTTATCTAATTATGCATTTTCGTAATAAAGCTTAATGGGTGAAATTTGGGATCTTTGCAATATTGTAAATCACATTTTGAAAATGTAAAGTTTTGTCTTTTTTTGCATTGTAAAAGTACACGAGAGTATTTTAATAGCTTTTGTAAGAGGATAAGAGGATGGAGATTACAAATTAATGTAAGGAAAATATTTCACTTGGCGATTGAGTTATGATTTTTATCTTCCTTTTAATTTGAGACCATAAAGCGTATATAGGAACTATCTACACTCTTATGATTTACTGAATAATTTGATGTTTGCTTATGCGGCTATTTTGCAAATTCAGTAGTATAAAATATCAATAGAGCTGAAACAACTATGGGCTGGCTCACAGGGAATATTTTATAGTAAAATATTACATTATATCAGCAAAATTATCTGATCACAGAATATAATTTTTTTTAACAAAATACCCTGTATATTATCTTAATTAATACGGTAATTACAAAAAAATCATAAAAATAATAACATACAAGATTAACCATGCATAAAGTATTGATTATGAAATACTTTTTAACTGAAATGCAATTTAATTTACATTTAAGCTACCTCAAATATTTCCATCGAAAAAATTAATCTTAAAAATGAATTGAAAAAGACAATACTAGTTGCACAAAATGAACTTTATTAAAATGACATCATTGAAAATATAATTTGCGAAGTATTTACGACGCTTTTGCAATTAATATTACGTCATAATTATAAAATACTGTATAGCATATTAAAAAATACTGTATAGCTTACTTATCTTATGGTAAATGAGTTCTTCGAAATTGTTGTAATCACTCTAATTCCATGATTCGAAATATGATAAACTATTTCATTTCATAAATCGTTTGCTTCGCTATGTAAAATCAATGAATATCTCGTTCATATCACTTATATTCCAGACTCCAGAGCAAAATAATTTTCACCTTACAATTGTACCTTACAATTGCTTGGTTTGTTTACATTTAACATGTGCTAAAATTAAGTTTCGTTTTAGAAATAATCAAAGTTTAATGATAATTTAAAATAAAAACATATTGTAATTGCGTTGGTACATAAATTATATATACAGATAATGCACAAAAATAATAGTGGATAAATATATAGCGGAATAATATATAGCGAAATACATAACAAAAATATATATAGCGGATAAATAATGAAAGCCCTTTTTTTTGCAATGAGTCTGGTGATCTCTTCGTATAATATGGGTATAATTATTATTTCAATTTTTATTTAAAGAACTAACCAACAAGCTGATTTTTTACATAATTGTGTGATACTTGGATTATTTTCTAACATTTTCGAAGCAATTTGTGAATTTTAACTCCGCTTAAAAATATTTGACAAATTAAGTCCCATGGGATTCAATGTATTTCATTTCTTTAATCTTGGTAAAATCCGAAACTAATTGGGTGATATTATTCATTTTCGTTCGCAAGCATTCCACAATTCGCCTACTAAAGTTCCATTTCGAAAAAGTCGTTTTTACGTCAATTATCGTGCGAACTGCCAGACAGACAGGCGGACAGAATGACCAAAGTCATAAAAACTTTTTAACTATGCTGAAAAGTGTTAAAACATATATTTTGTGTAAATCTTTTTAGAATAAAGGGTCACTGAAATCACTTTGATTTATTTTTATCGGTTACAATTTTATCGACTTTAGGGTCGATAGATGTGCTTAGATAGTTGTATTTTTTGTTAAGTTGGTTTGCAAGAAAGACATTGCATTTTTTCTCTATTTTCTAAAATTTAGAAATATCTCAAATTTGAGCTCTATTGTACAACATGTTACTCCTTTATAGTTCGTAAAATCGTGTTTCATTTAGTTTGAAAGATAATTTTATTAGATATTCTGACAAACAAGTTAATTCGAGTTCAACATATTGTATCCTGCTTAGCTCCCGTATCAACATCCATTATACAAATAACTGAAGTTTTTAACGTTTTAAGTCGATATTCAAGGTCCTTTTGTAACTTTTACTCAGAGTATAAATTTTAGAAATAATCCTTTTCATTTTTTTTTCTTTTAATTAAAAGAAATTTTGTATATTTTCTCTTCATTCTTATAATTTCAATAAAAAACTATTTTCCCAATTATTGAAAATGTAAAAGTTAATTCAAAAGACACCCTTTGTCGAAACCTATTGTTAAACTTGATGTTGGAATATCAGACGATATTTTTTTGTTCAGATATCTAGTAAAACTAACAATGTCTGAATTTAGAAAGTTTAATCCATTATCTAACACTAAAAGTAAAAATTGTCCTTTATGAACTCTTTCGTTTAAATTAGAGCAACATTTTTGCGGCAGATTTAGTCGTAGGAGTTCAAACGGAATAAAGATTATTTCAAAAAAGTTACTTCATAAAAGAGAAAACTATCTATCCATACACGCCAGAAATAATAAGGACGTCTCATTAAAATGTTAAAACTTTAGCAACTTCGATTTTCATTGCTGAAAAATTTTAATTTCTCTTTTAACTTTCATTTTTCTTCATAAAGTGCTAACTAACGAACGTTATATTCTTTTATTAATGAAATGTAAATTTTATGCATGGCGTTTTTCGAAGCAAAATACTGCCGTTGTTAGGATGGTGGCATGCGAGGTCGAAAGAACATGAAGGGAAAAAAGGATAATTTCGTAGAGATAATTAATTTTTAAAATGCCTCGTAAAACCGGTGAAATATTAGGGCTTAATTTTATTTTTCTATTAAATTCATGTCAAACCCAAAACATTTTAGAAGAAGATTTTAAAATAAAAATAAAAACATAAATGTTTGCAAGAGATCATTTAAGCAGAAAATGGATAAAATATTCTGAATACTCAAGAAGTTTTGTTTAAACATCATGCTTTATGAAAATAATTTATTTGAAGTTCTTAGAATAAAATGTATTTATATATATATATATATATATACGCCGCGTATTTTTGTATTCTGGAATTTCAGATAGTATGCTGCACTGTAGATGTAAAATACAAACAATTCACTCAAAGTGCTCTCTTGAAAATAAAATATTTCGTTAACAAGAGAGTGCCCTTTCCTTAGTATTCTCTTTTTATAAATCCGAATGTAGTTTTTCAGAAATACAATTTTTTTTTCAATATGTAGTGTATATTTTAATGGAATTATGGTCGGATCACGGGCGGATTTTAAATGAGTTTTGAACATAACTTTAAATTTAAGCATTCATATTTATATTGGACAGTGTGATGAAAGACATTTATATTGGTGATCTATTATATACTGAAGTATATTAAGTAAAATAAGTTATTAAATGAAGTATATTAAGTAAATTAAGTTATTAAAAGAAGTATATTAAGTAAATTAAGTTATTAAATGAAGTATATTAAGTAAATTAAGTTATTAAAAGAAGTATATTAAGTAAATTAAATTATTAAATGAAGTATATTAAGTAAATTAAGTTTTCCTTATACTCATTATAGATAGATGCGTTGTATTGAGTGAGTATAGATATAATTTCGTACATTGCGATGTTTTCCTGTAAATAAAACTCCAAATTTACCGAGAGAGTCAACTTATTTAATCTGAAAAAGACATACTTAATTTGACTCAGAAAATGCTACGAAAACTTTCTTCAGACCATAACGCTTCCCGCCCCTACCGCCTTGTGTTCGTCCAGTAATAGTTGATGATTGTTTGTTATCTGATCTTTTGCGCCTTATAAGCCAACGTCCATCCGTTTGATGAAGCAGAAAACGTGACTCATCGGAGAAGGCAAGCTTCTGTTAATCAGCCGAAGTGAAATTCCGATACTGCCGTGTAAATACAACTTCGTTAGCATAGGTGCAATGACTGTCCGCCTGCTTCGGAGACCCATACGCAGCAGGGTTCATTGAACTATCGTTTTAGACACACTTTCGGTAGCCACCCTTGCACATTCGACCAGTGAGTTTCTCTACTGTACCGCTGCCATTGGCCCTCATGAATTTAAGCCAACGCTCAGCTCTCACATCAATGGCGTGTGGTGCTCCGCAGTTTCCACGTCGCTTATTCGCAATGATGCCATTTCTCCATTGACGATACAATTTAAACACAGCAGCACTCAAATAGTTCATAAACTGCTTTGTTTCGGAAATACTGACACCCCTAGCCTGAAACCCGATAATAATCCATTTTTCCAAATCTGTTAAATTGATTATTTTAGCCATGATAGCACAGATTAACATGTTTTCAGAATGCCTGTAAAATACCTTATGTACCCATAGACTTTCGTGCTTACTCAGTGCCTTCTTCCTTTGCCTTCGTGTTGTTGGCACCACAATGATGTAGAAGACCCAGACCGTCCGACTCGTCCAGAGGACTAAGAGCAACTATTTGGACGGCCGGAGCACCACAATGATGTGTCGCAACCTTGTATATATATATATATATATATATATATATATATGTATGTATGTATGTATGTATGTATGTATGTATGTATGTATGTATGTATGTATGTATGTATGTATGTATGTATGTATGTATGTATGTATGTATGTATGTATGTATGTATGTATGTATGTATGTATGTATGTATGTATGTATGTATGTATGTATGTATGTATGTATGTATGTATGTATGTATGTATGTATGTATGTATGTATGTATGTATGTATGTATGTATGTATGTATGTATGTGTGTGTGTGTGTGTGTGTGTGTGTGTGTGTGTGTGTGTGTGTGTGTGTGTGTGTGTGTGTGTGTGTGTGTGTGTGTGTGTGTGTGTGTGTGTGTGTGTGTGTGTGGATCTAAGTATATTGCTTTTGCCTAATTAAAGAGTCAAAATTTTGTGGCCACTCAATAATTTATTAAAAGAACACATGAAATACTTAATTTAACACTAAATGTAGAATTACACAATTACAATTACTTCCCATCTACCCAGCTTGACCTCGGGGTGTACATTTTCAATTACTTCATACTTTTCAAAAATTTCCAAAATTTGCATATAACTACTTTTAAAATTTGTTCAGTGAGATAATATCACTTTACTGAAAGTTAACATTACAATTGGAGATTACCTCAATCACGCTTAACACATACATATAAAACATTAAAATCAAAGATAAATCACTACCTCCATTACAGGAGAATCTGAGCGGCATATGGCTGCTGGTAGCAATATCTCTCTCTGCACACTGGAAAAGGGTGGCGATCAGCTATTTGGTTTTCAGTTCAGTCAACGAAATTTCGTAAAACACTCACCGTCAGTCGGATCAGACCGGTTGAGCCGAAGACAGGGAACGATATTTCAATCAAGGATTATCCCGGAGATGGGCGCACCGTCCTTGCACTCTCCCCCTCCTAAAGTCGGCTTTGTCCCAGCGAAACGTATGAACATGCGTACAGGCCGCTGCCGGTAGGTCAAGAGCAATTTCGTGAAAATATCAATGGAAATAATCAATGGAAATATAAATTATTAATGGAACATTTAAAATTGGTATTACGGAAACTATATGACCAGGGTAGCTATTTTATAAAAAATAGCCTCGAAGTAGTTAAGAAACTGAAAGAAATGCCAAACATCGGTATGTACAGGAGTTATGACTTTGCAGACCTATTCAATAACATAGACATTAAGGATCTATATCGCATCCTAATAGAATCTTACCATAGTTGTGATTTGCAGCTATACATAGCAATCGGAAAGTACAAGGCTTTGGTGGAGTTGGTTTTATTCGAGACAGTTTTATACAATGGAGAAAACTTTTATAAACAAATCAAGGGTGTCCCAATGGGGGGTAACTGTTCGTCAATTATGGCAGATATTTACCTAGATAGATATGAAAGGGGAACACATCTTTTAAATGAGATGTTGTTCCTACGTTATGTGGATGATATCCTATGCGGATTTGAGGATAGTGGTTATACAATGAGGTTTGACTTTTATCCTCCATGTTTAACTTTAATAGAAACACCTCGCAATGAGGATGAAAGTCTGGATTTTTTAGATCTCACTATAATGAAGCCTGCCACTATACAATGTTATCGTATTTACGATAAGCGAAGCACCTTTGGTTTTGATATCAAATATTTGACGTCATGGACAACTAGTCTACACCGTAACATATTCAGAAATCTGATAATAAATCAACTGAAACGACACAAGTTGTTGAATTTTACTAACAACGAGAGATACATGTGTGATTGCCGTTTCCTGGGGGAGGCAATCAAGGAGGGTTATCCTCCCGCTTTTCTGATAAGATTGGTTTCCAATTATAATGGTTTAACTGCAGCCGTAACCAGGAAGAGATACTTTGGAATGATAACAACATAAGACTTTTCGGATATCGCCTAATGGCGGGATTTGTAATACGCAGAGGGTGACGTGTTTTTATGCGAAATTGAGGATCATAAATCAGATAGCTCAATAAGGCTATACACCGGAATTTTATAGCTGGGGCTATTTTAATGTGGAAACATTATAAGCGTTATCCAGACTGTAAGTTCGTGATTGTGAGGGTTTTCTGAAATATCGGACGAACTATTAATATTTACTTTAGTAATATGTGAAAGTGGTAAAGAATCAACAAGTTATGTGTTGTTCCATGGGAAGGTGTAATGCGTAGAGTTTGGACTATTGGAGTATTTATGTGTCTTTATATTTATAGGGTGTTAATGTTTTTTAAAATGTCTTGTGTCCAATATTTAAAAATTACTCTATGACTGGAATGTCTTTGGACTCGTATATATCGAGTTTTGAGCATTAAACTATCACAAGTGCAGTAAATTCAAATCATTGGGATTTTATGGAGAGAAAGAATCAAAAAGGTTTTGGTATCCAAAGAAAGGATTTTGCATAATAATAACATGGATTTCAATAGTCTTGAATATATAGTTTTATTAAGTAATAATTAAATAAGAGTGAAATGATTTCAAACATTAGTTTATATATGGCGATGGATTAGCCAATAGGTCTTGAGTCCATTTTTAAAAATACAGACACTTTGATATGTATTTCAAACATTAGTTTTGTTTTTAAGTAATAATTAACAAAGAGTGAAATGATTTCAAATATTAGTTTATATATGGCGATGGATTAGCCAATAGGTCTTGAGTCCATTTTTTAAAAATACAGACACTCAGATATGTATTTCAAACATTAGTTTTGTTTTTAAGTAATTAACAAAGAGTGAAATGATTTCAAACATTAGTTTACATATGGCGATGGATTAGCCAATAGGTCTTGAGTCCATTTTTAAAAATACAGACACTCTGATATGTATTTCAAACATTAGTTTTGTTTTTAAGTAATAATTAACAAAGAGTGAAATGATTTCAAACATTAGTTTATATATGGCGATGGATTAGCCAATAGGTC
>OX578135.1:74564114-74634114 GCA_951213105.1 Amaurobius ferox | reverse complement strand
TTATATATATATAATCTATCACTGATATCAGAAACATACATTTTGTGTTCACTTTTATAAAATACTTGGACTTGATAAAGAGTTTTATTGAAATGAACAATTCATTAATAGGCCTAGGGCTTGTCCACGTGTAAAGCTTTCATGCTTGGATTTTATTTGATATTATTTTATCCATTTCTTTCCACTGATGTTTTTTGTTTGCCTTCAGCTTGATGACTAAAGGTTTGCATTTTATTTTCCACTTGATTGATGCTTCTCTGTTTGATATTTTTACTTGTAAGGCATTTTGTAATGTTGGGGTCTTTTTGAGTTGAAACTTCTCTCTATTCTTTCATTGGATTTTTCAACTTTTATTACACACACACACACACACACACACACACACACATATATATATATATATATATGTGTGTGTGTGTGTGTATGTGTATATTTATATATATATATATATATATACATACAATATATATAAATATATATATATATATATATATATATATATATATATATTTCTAATTTTTAATTTATCTTCTTCATTTTTATGAGAACGATAGATATAGTTTTTGGAGAAGTAGTTCTACTTTTCAACTTATGTTTTCTAGCTGGAAAATAATAATTGATGTGTTTATGTATAGCCAACGAAATTGTAGTTATTTGCGATGATTTGCAGTTACATGGCGAGTAAATCATATCTATAGATAAGTTAACGATTTGTAAGTTTTTATTTTATAGCACTTACAAAATAAGAAATTCTTTAAAAGTCTAAAAATAAGGCATTTCAAAATAACTGCATTTAATATACAAAGAAATTAAGAATAAAATGGAACTTACTGAAAGTTTAGAACAGTCAAGTTTTCGGTCTTGTACAGGCGTGGTTGGAATAATTGCAAAAGCTGAAAAATAATGACAGTTGTTTACTATTATAAAAAATTATAGTTATTAACTCTTATAAAGAATTATAATTATAAATAAAAATAAACTTGATACTTAATTTACATACTAAAAGAACGAACGAAATGAGGGTTTTCTTTCCTCAGGGCAGTATTTTTGTGTAACAAGTAATGAAACAAATGTTGCATATATTTTTTAATAGTACAATGGAACGATAATACATTTGAATTTTTCTTTACTACATCATCTTTGGAAGCAGATGATCGTTTCTAGTTTTATTTAAGGAAGTCGACCTTATAGAGATGATAAATCCAAACATTTGTGTTTAATTACCAATTGTTTCTGACTACATTTTAAAGAAATTAATAAACAACTAATTAAAATAGTCCCATTCTTTGTATAGTACATCATGATTGTCATACAGGTGCACTTTTGTAAGTTTTATAAATTTTCAAAGCATTCTGTAGGTAGTAAATGATACGATGAAGTAAATTGTTAAATTTCTATTAAATTTGGTGTTATGAAGAACTCCCTGTAAAGAATACAAGATTCAGTCGGGATTCTGACCACATTTATAAGAGATGTTAATCTCTGCCCAAGGAGCTCCTAACGCGATAGTTTCTTGTTTATTGTTGAAATAGACTTTACATTATTAATAATTAATAATTAAGTGGTGTTACACGTCAACTTCAATAATGCATTAAATCAGAGACAAAAAATCGTATATTAAAAGGTCATTTAATAAAAATCATCGTTTATGAGGTACAAATATTAAAAAAAGTCAGAGAGCTTTCGGGTATCACCATACTCTTCATCAGTGGCTATATAAAAATTATCGTGCAAACAAGCTTATACAGACCAAATCGGCAGACAACATTTGCATAAATTTACTACGGAATAATGATAATTAAATTGTATTCTAACCAGGATATTTAAGATTAAACGATTACAAAATTACATTAAATGGTATTATAAATAGGAAATTCAAGATTAAACTAGTATTAAATACAAATACAAAAAAGGAAATGAAACATACCCAAATTTCAGCAAAGCATATATTAATTACATCAAATGAAACGTCATGGATAATTGTGTAGAGGTTTGACCCGTATAGAGTCGAGAACGAATGTCCAAGCATAACTTAAAGTCTGTACAGGATCGAAATTACAAATGGAATCACGGCTCATATAAATAAACAGGGATTCATAAAGAAGAATATTACGAGGGTTATTGCAACTTATTAAAAGGAAAGTATTTTAAAAAAGTGTTGAAAGTTATCATTAACAACGCATTGGGCAACAGCCGTAGAAACTTTACCATTATTGACGATACGATGTATGTTCAGCTAAACGGATACAGTACATTTAGTACTAATAATATAGAACTTGTATTCATTATAAGGAGTTAAAAGGGATGCAACGTACACCCCAGCATGCCTTTTAAAGTTATCTCTATCCCAAAATTTATCCGTGCCAATGCAATTGAGTAAAGTTGTAATATTCGTGTGAGCAGGTTTAAACTTAAATCCATGGCAAAATTGAATGAGAGGACGAAAAATCGTCGGGTGATACGGAAGACTAGATTTATACGGCATGAGGTCAACAACAGCACAAGTTTAGTATTAGGTTGAATAAATTTACGGCGAATATGGGCGACAATTTTATAAACAAACTTATATGAAAGAATAAGCTGCTGCATAACCGAGATTAAAGATAAAGTTAATTTCATTAGTTAAAGCCGAGATATAAGAGCAAACATTAAAGGCACGATTGAAATAAGCATTAAAGGAAGCTTTTTAGAGGATATAGAATGAGATGAATTAGCAGGGATACAAGAGTCAGTAAATGTGGGTTTACTAAAAATAGAGGTATGAAAACCAAAAGAGTTAAGGGAAACACGAGCATCCAAAAACGGTAAAGAAAATTTAGATTCATGCTCAACGGTAAAATTGATAGAGGGGTAAAAATAATTAACTTTATCCAAAAGATTAAGGAGATCATTTAAATCACGATCCCTAATTATTAAAAAAAATCAATATAGCGGCACCAATGAATAAATAGGTTTAAACGTTAAAAAGGCAAAATCACGTTATCGAGCTTCTGCAAAGCAGCTTCAGCAAAAATGCCTGATAAAGGGCTACCCATAGGGGCACCAGAAGATTGCAAGTAAATACTGTCGCTGAAACCAAAGTAATTAGTCCCCACAACAATGTTTAATGCAGAAGTTATTACGTCAATAGAGGGAACATTATGATTTTGACTTCTAAGATTTTTTGCTATAATTTCAATTACATTGTTAACAGCAGCACTAGGAAATAAATAAACAACGTTAAAACTGTGGAAAGTGCTATTTGGAATAAAATTAGTATTAAACAGAATTTTAATTAAATTTTCAGTAGAATTAATAGAATAACTATGATTATTGAAAAACGGTTTAAGAAAATAATCCAGCGCTTTCTCTAAAACATAAGTCACAACGTTACATTTATAAACAATAGGACACATTTATTATATTTATAAACAATGGGATGATTAACTTTATGTAGTTTAATTTATCGAAAAATTTGTTGAAGTTGATGCGAAGTTCGGGAACCAGCAGATATAATGATAGAAGGAAGGTCGGTGGATTTTTCAAGTTTAGCGATCCTAGCATTAATGACCGATCCCAGCATTAATCCGCGGGGATTTTTTAACCTGATTGCTATTCATCTCGGCAATACACTTCTTCATACTTTACATTATTTTTTCAGATTTACGTTTTGCACTTTACATTATTGTTTTTATGATTACATTTTGAACTTTATATTATTGTTTTTACGATTGCAGTTTGCGTTAAAACTTCAGTTATGTACGTTCTTCTCCCACATCAGTGTCTATATACTGCATATAATAAAGTTCATCAAAACACTATTGAACTGAAATTCTCTTCAAAACAATTATAGTGTATATAGAGAAAGTCAAAACTCGGTGTCTGTCTGATCTCAGTGATTCAGTGCTTATACCTTACAAGATTAAATTGCTTTGTTATTATTGCGAAAATTCGCCAAAATGCCGTGCCGCAGCAGAATTGGAATCATGAATTTTAGCATGTGCAGTTGACTGTCTTTTCATTGAGGTAATAATACAATAGTATGTTTATTCTATACATGTAGACACACAAATACTTGCTGAAAAACGTTTTTCAATTTTTAAGCGCAGTAACTGAAATTCGAATGGCAGTTATTTTATATAACAAATTAATTTTACAAGATTATATTTGTAATAGTTTTGTTTTTGCGTCTTGCAAACTATATATTTGCTCCAAGGCAAATTTGGAACATTGCGAATTATGGAGGGAGTACAACCTACAAAGATGGTCCCTGTGCTACTCCTACAATTCATATACATTTCCCTAAGAGAACACCTGCAAAAGGGTGAGCAAGCAATGTTTCTGAGAAATATGGACAGAAATGGCTCAGTTACAGAGGGGCTCACAGAAGGGCGCTCTTGGGGAGAGCTGATCCTTGTCCGTTTTCGGCCGTACGTGCACCCAGGGTCATGGGAACCCTGGCCCACCGGCCAGACATTAATTCTGGGGTGATAACCATCCTCCTGTCATCACAGCACCCAAAAGCTGGATATAATTCTGAAATATCCAATGAAAATACCAGGGGCTTCAATTGGGGGAGCCAGTAATAAACCTGGGGCTTTATTGCGTAGGAGGAGACATTTTTCGGATGTTTCAGAGAGAGTGAGATTTTAAAAAAGAGAGAAGGGAATTGATTTTGTGTTTCGGGAGAGAAGGTTCTCCAAAAAGACGTCTGCAGTGACGACCGGCGTTTCCTCGGCCGAAGTCCCCGCATCCGGTGATGGTTCTACGAAGTATTGAAGGTACGCAATGCATGTCTGTTGACGCTATGTTATTTAATTTCGCACACTCTCGACATCCCCTCCACTTTATATTTGAGTAAAATAATCAGGGTGAATTTAATTATAAACTTAAATGAAGGAGATTTTTAATCATATACTCTAAATGTTCATTATTAAGAGAATGGTGCATAGGGCACGTAACAATTATTGTCACGACGGTGATACTCATGAATGTCAACACGAATGTTAATGGGGAGTGATTATGGTTTTTGTAAGAGTGTTAATTAAATCCATTAAATATATTTTTATTACTTTTAATTTCCTTTTTGTTAATAAATATTTGTTAATGTTTTATATCATGTCCGTTGTCCTCATTTTCCATTAAATTGATTTATATGTACTTTAATTCGACACGGTCCATGTCGGAGATTGTTTTAATGAACAATATTACTGAATTATGCGTTCTGACCGAACGTGTGGTTAAAATCCACATAACAATATTGAAATTATATTTTAAAATTGTTAAAAGCCCAAAAAATCCAATTATCTAATGTATGTTCACTTGAATATAATGTGAGTCTGAAACGAAATAATTATTAGACAGACTCATCCACTTTAATACAAATCTAAAATTCATCATGGTAGCGGTAATGTCACCAAATGTCACCATCGTGAAAATTGTCACCAAAAGTAACAGATAAGAATTAAATCTAATTTTCCGATATATATATAATATCCGTTAGTTTTGAGGAATTTTTCAAAATCACCAAGTTGGTAATATTTTGCCAAATTTGTCGCAGATATCTGGGTTCGCACATTTCTTACATGAATTTGAGTCAAAATATGTTAATCTGAATATAATTAGCATACCGTTTCGTATTTAATTGCGAAATATTGAATTACCGTAAGCAAATTTGATATTTTCCTGAATGCGCTGGATCGGGAAAATGATCTTGAAAAATATAAATATTTATTGTATCACCAAATTAATAGAACAAGTAGCTCAGATGAAGCAAAGAATTACATTTTTTCTTACAAGGGAATAGTGTATGTCAATTAATCACTTCACCCTAATCTGCTACGGTAAACTGGCATGCTTAAGTACTGCTGAACAAGTTCAAAACCTTACAAAAGATAAATGGAAACATTTGAGTTAAATTGGCGTGAATTTAATGCATTTTCAGCCATAATGATGTATTAATTTATTTTGTGTTCAAACAAAAATAAATAAGTAAACACATTTCTAAAAAATAAAATGTGTTTCTAATTTCGTTATCTTCCAATTTTATGATATTATATTTAATAACATACATTTTACAATAGAAAGGTTACCCAAAACTGCTATATCTATGATGGCGTCAATCAAATGGAAATCTTTAGTTTAACAGCAAACAAGGTTGATTAAAAATATCATTCATTTTCATCAAACTAACATGCTGTTAAAGCAACGAAGTACTTATTTTTGCTGAAAGATTAATTTTGTTTCTAAAATCCTTTCATTAAGAATTTAATCTGGTATTGAGCGTAATATACTGACAATTCGATGTATTTTGATTTCTATTAGGTTTACTTAATTAAAACGGGAATGTAATCGCACAAATCAGCTACTTAGGATTTGAAATATTGTACCAGGGTTGCCATTTTGACAACATCGGGGAGGTCGAATTCTCCCCAATGAGCTCTAACCGAATTCGTAGAACAAATATTTCATATTTTTTTTTTATTTATAAGTTAAATTTTATATTCATAGATATATAGGGTAACCTCTGGGTTGCTGGTCATAGTTTTTTTTTTAATTCACGATTATGTTCCTATATTATTATAATATATGGTCATAACATTTTTAACACACTCAGTAAATAAATTTTATATTTAGATGAATTTGAGTGAAACACAATTGACAGAAAGTCAAAAATTCCTAAACTTTAAAACTATATGGCTATGTCATCGTGGGTTAGTCGGCCATGTCTTTTTTAATGCTATATACAGGGTGTAGAAAACCCAGACCACACGACCAAGCCTAAACTGTTTTAACAAAATAAGTGGGGTGATAGTACCCATCAAAATGAATAATATTTAGTATAGAAACTAGGGTCGCATTCCACTCTGTGCACCATAAAAGAGCAACTTCGAAACACGTCAACAAGCAAAATTCGCCACTTCGGACGACATAGCTATCGTGCTGGAGACGTAGCACCTCTCCAGGACATCACCATCACTTCTAGTCAGCCGTCACTTCTTGAATGCCACATATCCCGGACGATGGAATGGACATAGTGGACTGTGACTTGGCCTCCACGCTCCCCGGACCTCAACACACTCGACTTCTTCTTCTGGGGGCACATAAAATCATTGGTGTACGAGACGCCCGTGGACTCCGTAGAATATCTCGTCGCGAGAATCGTTGCTGAAGCGGACAGGATAAAAACGACACCATGTGCCTTCGAGAGGGTACGCCAGTCGTTCATTCGCCAGTGTGAATTGTGCAACGACACCCTTGGCCGTCAGGCGGAGTACGATCACGTTAAACATGTGGGTCCGTAAGTCCACTCGAGAGATTGGTGGTAGGAGAAGGATGGTACGGTCCCTGTGCATGCCTCCCAGACGGGGTTCCAATCTAAATTGGGTGGCACTTCCCGGCCGTCCAAATAGATACCTTGCACGGAGTACGATCACGTTAAACATGTGGGTCCGTAAGTCCACTCGAGAGATTGGTGGTAGGAGAAGGATGGTACGGTCCCTGTGTATGCCTCCCAGACTGGGTTCCAATCTAAATTGGGTGGCACTTCCCGGCCGTCCAAATACCTTATACCTTTCTGGTAGGGTGGACGGTCTAGATTTCAACAACAACCCTTGGCTGTCACTTTGAGCATCTACTTTGAGCCTTCCTCTGGTGTAAATAAATGGGATTGTGCAATTTATGATCACATTAATCCTCCTTATTTTCACTGTTAAAAGTTCAACTTTAACTTTACGCTTTTCTGGCACTTAGAGTGGAATGCGACCCTAGGTTCCATTGTAAATATTGTTCGTCTTGATGGTCACTATCACCCCTCTTATTTTGTCAAAACAGTTTATATATACCCTGTATATGCGAGTTGAGCTTAAGTAGGCATCCTTATTTAATTTTAAAACAGGTTTTTAATTTTAGAACGAAATACTACCAGAAATGTGTTACAAAAATACACTAGATAAGTACTTCAAAAATATTAGCTAATATAATAATATTACTGGAACATTTGAAAAGTGTTACTTTTTTATATAATAATAGCAAAGGACTGGCATACATCAATGAACGATGAGCATGTTTCGTGCAAACTGCGTTGGCAACGAACACATTTAATCCAGTCACGCTTATCTGTGCTCTGTTATAGTCTTCTCCGCATTCTACAAATTCATTAGAGTGATCAAAATCCTCACTGGATATGTCACTGTATGTCTCGATTTCTTCTTCAGAGCTATTGCTGCAAAAAGTTCTACACTAGAGTTTCCTCTTATTTTGATTTTTCCTAGGCAGAGTCCCAAAGTTCTTACTTTTTGTTATCTGTTTATTATATCTATATTTTTGGATGATGTCAAAATAGTAAAATGGCGTCACTGACGTTTGGATGTAGTACGAGTTTTGCTGATCAATGGAACATGTGAAAAGTATTTTAAATATGTTTCCTGTTTTCCATCTCCTTTCCAGTTTTTTACTCGACACACGAAATTCAATGCAAGCTTGGCGGATTTATGTGTCATTATAATATATTGCTTCAATGGCTTAATATACTTCAACTTCATTCGTTTCTTAACGTATATATTTGGCATCTGAAAAGAAAGCTAGAAGCTGCTTAAGATACATGCCGATAAAACTATTAGGTGGGGTGGTCAACTGATCCTGGAAAATGTGGGCCATCCTGGAAAATGATCTTGGAAATGATCCTGGAAAATGTGGGCCTTAACAAATGAAATAGATGGCCATGGCGCTTGTCTAGTAACGTGTCCCCAATGAAACACATCGAGTTTATGCATACAAATACAATGTATAGTTCCTTGTGTAAGCTTGTTTACAAGATTTTAACTCGAAATTAACCGTAATCACAAGACAGCTACAGAGAAAAATCTTAAGAGGATAAAACTTAAAAAACATTATATATTTACAAAGCCGCTATATTTTGAGCACTCGTCAACACCCAACCTTCTTCTTGAACGTCTGACTAATAACTGTGTGCTTAAGGTTGTCATCTACCGGTTACAAAATATGATAACGATTGGCCATATAACTCTGATTTATTCTACATATTTTGGATAATCGGATTCTTATTTAGACGCATTCGAAAATGGAAGATTTGCACATTTTTATTGTTTGAAAAACATTTTGATATATACTTTCGCCTTCGAATAAAAAATACTTTCTTGAATTACTGTATTTTCTGATTTTCTGTGAATTTTCTAACAAAAGCCTAAAATTTGAGATTCACCGTATATTATGCATTGGGAGTTGCAAGTTACGTCACAGCATATATGTTACTATGAAAAGTAGTGACGAATTGATCGTAAATGAATTGTTGGCTCTTTGGGCAATCCATTCAGACAATAAGGATTGAAAATCAAATATTTGCAGAAACTGACAAACGGCTGTTTATTCAACGAAATGGGTTTTATTTATCGGTTTTTCCTAACTTTGCGAGTATAAAATGTACGATTGTATTTTTAACATGGTATTATATAGATATTGTGAGTATTGTATTAGAAAATAGTAAATTCCATGAGATAGCATTTAATGTTTTTAATATTGGACACTACTGCCTCTAGGGCAACACCAGGTGCATTTTCTTGCTTTTCAGAATATTTTAAATTTACCCATTGAAAAGATTTCTGACTAACTTGTTAAAATGCTATTGCTGCGATTGATTTTACGTACATATATTTTGAAGTTTATTGTAAAATTATTTAAAACTCACGATGCTATGAAATATTTTTATTTAGCTAAAAGTCATTTTATTTATCTGCTTTCTAATTATTTTCAAATTCAAAATTTTGAGATTTCTAAATTTACATAAAATATTATTATATTCTTGACTGTATAAATTACCTCCAAATATTGAAGTTTCTTATTTTTGTATCTAATAAAATGATTCTGTTATAAAAAACAAATTTTTAATTTTGATTCTGATATTGCTTTAATTTTTATACGATTCTGAAGACTGAAATAATTTAATATCAAAACGTTCTTTTCACTTTGTTATGAATGCTATATACTCAAGTGCAAAAACTTTAGGGCTATCTCTCTAATATCGTGTTGGGTCTCCTTTAGCTCGTCGAAAGTAAGTAGTATAACCTAGCATTAAAATCTCACATGGTATGTGAAAATAGACATTCCGTGTGAATTAAAACAGTTAAAGTTTCACGTTAGGCGTTTCATAGCATTTTTATGAATATCATTAAAAAAAAATCTGACAACATTTCTAGTCAAATTAAAAAAAATTGTCGAAACGTGTTCTGTGAGTATTATTACCTATCCCTAAAATCTTGCAGGCTTTTAAAACATAAATCTTGGCCGGTATATACACACACACCTCTTCTAAAAGGGTCAAATCCTGTTCCCAACTTGTGGTAAAATTTTTAACATAAAAAATGCGATATGCTAGTTCGCTATAGAGTGTTAGAAATCCCCCATTACTTCATTCAAGGGCTTACCACAAAAATCCTTTCATTAAAATTAATAAAATTCAATTACAGTTAATTACACATTCATTCACTAGCATACATCCCGTCCTTAAAATTAATTGATGAACGGCCAACGTAAAAATTAATTATCTTCGTTCATTAAAACATTTATGAACGTGAAGCTTTACTAAAAATATCAGTCATCGTTTGACTACCTAATTAAAATATTCATTAACACAAAAACCACATTCAGAAATTCTATTAAAATTCTATTAAAATTCAATAACACGCATGTATTTCATTCAAGCGCTAATAGATGGAGCCACCACCGCCCAAAATTTCGTAAATGTCTTCAAGCACTTTCCAAATATAAACCATTCCATAAAAAAATAATTACCCTCGTTCAAATCATTAAAAAAATAATCCTCATATTAAAATTCAATTTTGACAACATTCCATTTTTTCATAATAAATTTTATTAATTTATTAAAAATTAATTAGAATCTTAATTCACTCGCACAATCCCCTCGTTGAAGATTGCAAAATTATCTAAGTACCCAGCTTTCCCACTCCTTTCGCAGGAAAGGCATCATTCAATCATCAACTACCTTTAAGTCTCAGTCTGTATACTGGTTAGTGCACTTTCCTACGGTGCGAGTGGTCCCGAGTTTGAATCCAGCTCACTCTAGAACCAATTCTTTCCTTTTAGCCATCACATTTTATGAAATGTCAAATCAGGATAATTTAGCGACTGACAACTTCGTGGCTAATGCTATGATGGCTCGGTTGACTGGTCTTAGGGGCATCAACCAATCATCAAACAGTAACCTTAGGGTGTATGCAATCGATCAATACCGGTTGTCCTGGAATGTGAGAAACAAAAAAAAAATGTAGATTCTGTTCATCGTGATATTTCGGATAATTACAGTGAAACATGTTTACGTAAAACACATTACAATAATTTTAGTAATTTCTAGGATAGAAAATGTAATTCTGTAAGATGCAAGCTGTGTCCAATGGCTAACCCAATACAACTAAATAATAATCGTGCTTTTTGCACATTTTGCAAGACATACAACTGCGTATACTGTATTGAATATGGGGAGTGCGGATTGAACTATATTGCACAGACAAAACACAACATCATCGTCAGAATAAATTTGCATCGTAGACAGATATATACATTACAAAAGAACCCAACTTGTTAAACATATATCGAAAATTGTCATTTTAAAGAACACGGAATTGAGCAATGCAACTCACTATAATGGATATTCTTGTCGACCTAAAAGGACGTTTTTTGTGGAAAAACTACTACATATATCAACATGATACCATTTACCCTTATGGTTTAAATTCTATGATGTATAATGTTCATTATACCAGTGAATATATTTAAAACTTGACTCATCTGTTGTAGTAAATAATTATTGTAATTATGTAAAAAATGGAAAAACTAAGCACAAAATACGAGGTGGTAGAAGAATAAATCTTGAAAATTCAATTAAAAATCTAATGGATTTTGAAAGCGATATGAATGACTCAGCGAAATCTTATATCCAACACTTGGATTAAAAACTTCAGCTTTGGTACAAGAAATAAGTTTTTGAAAAAATATGGGAATTTTGTATGGCTGATCTTTTTAAAAATGCGTTTGTTCAAAATTCTTCTACTATAGCAATATTTCAAAATTACATCAAATTATGTGCAGAAATATAAGAAATATCATTGAATGATAATAAACCTCTTAATGTTAATAAAGAATATCTAATTGCTAATTACAGAAATAAAAAATATGATGAAGTAAATATTTCAAGCATTTTAAGAAATTTTCAATTTAATTACCTATTAGCAACATTAACGTGAAAATCGCATATAAATATGCAAAACCTCTTTGCAGAAGTCTGTTCAATTACAATATGGTTTGCAGAAGGATTGTGGACACTGATTAGCCATGCATATGTCATGAACATTCAACTTTTGTGGCCAGAAATTATAAAAACATCATAACTGGAAATCTTGAACTTTTAAGCGGATCGGATTTGAGACCAATTTTCGAACTGGGTACCAAATACCATATACACGTTTATCGATCTATTGGTGAATCAATCGAAGCTGATATTGATGGGTTTATTTACAAGATATCAGTTAAATACAGCATCTCTACCGAAGTATTCAATGAATGGCGATGTGCAGTATTGAATGAATTCATGAAAAATACATTGTTGCATAGGGTCCCGTTATTGTACATCATTATAACAGGAATGCATTGCCAACTTTACAGAAATACTTCGTTATTACATATGCTGTTGTTGTTGTTGAGATGCAGACCATCCGACCTACCAGAAAGGTGTAAGGTAACTGTTTGGACGCCCAGGAGTTATTACATATGTGGATAAGGCAACGGCCAACTATACGTTTACCTGTCAATACTTATATAATAAGTTATTGAATAATTGTTACAAAGATCAAAACGTAAACTTTCAGTTGAATCAATCAAAATTTGAAATAGAGAATCATATAAGAGCAAAATACACGAAATTAGGTTACAGTGTGGAAAATATTCACTTTCCATACATTTCTTTAATTCCCAAGCTACATAAAATTCCCATTAAATTTAGACCTGTAGCAAGTGGATTTAAAACATATCTAACTATTGCAAATAAAAACTTTTAATTATTTTTAAATAAGTAATGGCTAAAATTAAACTTAATGGTACATATTTCATTAGTAACAGTTGGGAAACAATAAACAAAATAAAAAATATTTCAGATTGTTTGCACTACAAAAGTTTTGACTTTTATGATTTGTTTAGTAATATTAACATAAAAGACGTGTTTGATATTGTGATGGAGATTTCCGACAAATATAACATGCAGACATATATTAATAAATATAAATTTAAAATACTGGTTGAAATGGTGTTGTTCGAAACCGTTCTGTTTGATGGAAGTTCCCATTATAAACAACTACACGGAATACCTATAGGTGGAGGATGCTCATCCATTCTTGCCGATATTTATTTGAATAAATATGAAGAGGGAACACATCTGTTGAATGAATTAATTTACATTCGTTACATGGATGGCATACTATTAGCATGTTCTAATAAGGGTTATACAATGAATTTTAATTTTTATCCTAACTGCTTAAAATTAACGGGAAGTCCTTGCAACCTCGATCTGAGTCTTAATTTTCTTGATTTATCGTCATATAAACTTCCTGATAGCACTACAGGATATCGTTTATATGATAAACGAAGTGACTTTCAATTTGAAATCAATTACATACTTTGGAATTCTTATTTACATAAAAATGTGTTCAGAAACATTATACTGGGCCAACTGATTCGAAGCAGACGATTAAACAGCAACGCTGATGATCGTTTTGCTAGCGACTTACGCTTCCTAAATAGTACAATCAAACAAGGTTTTCCAAAAAGATTTCTGTGTAACATCATTAGCAGTTTTTTCAAAATAACTGTAACCGACAACTATCGTCTGTACTTCAATAATAGTTCAAATGAATTATAGATTCAGTTGACGGGTGTCAATGCCATTATTACTGGTCGAAGATATAGGTGGATCTCAACCCTAGATGTTTTGTTTGGTGAGTGAAATCGGCTCAATATAGATTGGAAAACTTCGACATGGTTTAAGTAATTTAGAATTGAAATAATAATGTTATTTTACTTTGGTGTCATGGATTTAATGAGGTGGCGTCATGGTTTGGCTTTTAATCGTTGACTTAAATTGTTGTGAAGTGTTAAGATAGTGTCGATGGATGTTTTGCATCTTGAATAGATTGGATGTTGTAAATCAAATTGTTTAATCTGCATATATTTCTGTCTGAATAGATAACTTTAGTGCCTGGTTTTCTACTTATAAATTGATACATATGTATTCATTTTATAGCAATGTACCGGCCTCCGGGACAGTTGTCGCGACATTAAACTTGCTTTAATCGGGGTGAGGGTGTTCCCCCGGCTAACTTTTGGTACATTGCTTTCAAATGTTTTTTTCCTTTTCGGACAGTATATATATATATATATATATATATATATATATATATATATATATATATATATATATATATCCTGCTGGACAATTGCTAAGGACGGATCACAAATTGCAATGTGGCACAATATTAAGCGCAAGTGGCGACCCATCAGGATAAAATATTGTTGCCACACTGTTTGGACAGTAGATTGAAGATCATTTATTATTCTGGAAAATACAGAAGGTTTTGAAACATCTGAAAGGAAAAAATGTTCATTTGATGCTGTGTCTGGAGAAATGGAAAAATGCATATGAACGACAGAAGGCACTTTTGAGAAAGGTGTCAGTACGGTATTTGTCCACTGTGGACTGCGATGCAACTTTCCGCATGACGTGCCATGCTTTGCACAACATTATCCTGCAGCTGTTCAGACAAGTTTTCCCACTCCTCTGTCAACGCACGGATGAGGGTGTTCTTGTTTGTTGGAGGATATTTTCAATCATAAACTCGCCTCCCAAAGCATCCCAAACATTTTTCAATCCGGTTTAGATCTGGAGAACGTGCTGGCTCTACGAGGCACTAAATACCCTCGCTGAATAGACAATACTGAACAGCGAGTGTTCGATGACATGGTGCGTTGCCGTCATTGAAAACAAATTTATCACGGAAGGCAGTTGAACTTCATCAATGTATCGTTGGCCGGTCATACTCCAAGTTGCAACCATATGTAGGGGCGTGCGGTCATCGATCATGATGCCGCCCATGCAATAATACTGATATCGGTCCATTTCCTGGATATTTTCTGGACGATACGCAGTACCACACTCACGCCAGATCAGTTGGCGTGTACAATCCGATGACAGACTGAACCTACCCTCATCTGAGAGTAGTACCCAAGCCCAGTCCTGTTTGGTCCTACTGTGATGCTCAAGACACTATTGCAAACGGGCGGTGCAGTGCAGTCTGGACAATCAGATACACACGACAGGTTTGAAGACGTATAGTACTCCTTCTTTCAAACGTCTAGCTACAGTTTTTCGGGCGATCCGATGTCCTGTGGTAGCAGTAAACTGATTTGCCACCTGCTGAACAGTGGTGCGCCAGTATCTTTTTGCCGGTATGACAATGTACCTGTCTCCTGCAGACATCGTACTTTTAACACGACCTTCCCCGTGACGCTTGCAACACATTCCACTTGTATTAAATGCTTGTCACAGCCGAGAAATAACGCTGTGGGCGATGTCGAACTCCCTGGCAACATCTGTTATTTTTCGCCCTTCTTCGATTTTTCAAATAATGCGGCCACGAATAAAATCATCTAAGTGATATCGAGAGGATATACTGAAAATTTTAAGTTAATCAATTATATATTTCACGTAGAACTTCCACTTGGAACAACAACAACTGTCTACACGCGTCAAATCCTTTATATCTCTTATCAGAGCTATCACGTGAAAAACGGGGGGTGTAAATGAAAGATTTACATACGCACACCACTTCTCACTGTATCTCGCACTTAATCTAATTTCCCTTATTTTGATTCCTTTCATTTTGTGGTTGCTACCGGTGATAGTGCCATTCGTCCTAGCAATTGCCCAGCAGTGTATATATATATATATATATATATAAATAAATATATATATATATATATATATATCAACTGTAGCAATAATCTTGCCTTCTGTAAAACATATAATTGTATTTACCAAATTGTATGTAAAAGATTTAATATATCTTATATAGGCCAAACCAGCAATCATCTGCACCTTCGAATTAACGTACACCTATATCGCATAAAAATTTCAAATAATGCAACTACCCTTAATGAATCGAAATTCGAATACGAACATTTTCCTATACATGGGTTCGACAACATTGAAATTACAGGGTGTTTCTAAAGTCGCGCAACCCACATTTCGGTTGATATCTCTCATAAATATGAAGACATATGTTTGCATTTCGCGCTATTTATACATCATATAATGCACAATAGATGGCGTATTTAGTATTCTATGTATTCCAAAAAATTATTATGACAGATTGTTCCGTGAAAATGAATTCATATGTGCACACAAAATTATTTTTTCTGGACTCATTCAATTATTTAATCATCAAAACATTGTTAAAATATAATTTAATTATCCCAATGACGACCATAATATTTATAATTTCTTTAATATATCTATCAAAAAATCAGAAAGAACTAAATAAGCAAGTAAATATAATAAAAAATTGCGCTCATTATCTGATATAAAAACTACCATCCTACAGCAGTATCCAAATTTCAAAATTACTTTTAATTGGAGACAATGCAAGAACTGGATTTTCGCAATTGAAAAACAGCAATTAAAAATAGTTTATGACCTTTTTAAAACTACAGCATTTGATAACATTCATTTTAAACCTTTATTCCATGATTTGCTAATTGTCAGAAGTAAAATTCTTAATGTTTACTTATACATCACGGACTTAAATTTAGAAGATGAACCTAAACAATATAGTAAAATAAACGAATATTGTACCCTGAATTTCATTGCTTCTGTCTTATATAATCTGCAGATAAATGCTTTTTTTAAAATCGGTTTCCAATTACTGTCCAGTCAAACATGTAAATCCCAAAATTTAAATATGGGCGTTATATTTTCGATTACAATCTAATAGCCAAATCAATACATATTAAACAAAATTATGAACTGGATAAAGGGTGTTACTGCCATTGTCATTTAGATAAATACAAAGACTAGTAGATAAACAGCATGGGAATGTTATAACGTGAAACCTAAATGTTATTATGATGCACTGAGATCACTGATGTTACTAGGTACTAAGCATTTTTACCTACTAAATTTAAACATTAATCAATTGGTAAATATTTATTTCTTGATTTAAATAAATTTATCTCTAAAATCAGCTGTAAATATCAGATCCCTGTAGAAGCTATCAAACCCTGGAACGTCTTAATAGAGTAATACTTAAATCATAATATATTTATTCAGAAAATTAATAAATCATATAACCTTAGTTCAATTGAAAAGGATATTAAAGAAATTTAGAATGATTTTGTCATTACTTATATCAATAAGACTAGTAGTAACTACTCAATCATTTGTAAATACCATTCTATAAGTACAATCCAGTCACTCTTACTTAATATTTCAATCTATAATTTACATAATACTAAATTTAAAATCCTTTCCAATAGAATATCAGCCAAATATAAGCAAATCCATCTAAAAAATAGTTGTAAAAATATTCCATATCTTGTTTTAATACGAAAGTTTCACAAATCTCCTGTATATTTTCGAACTATTACTAGTGGGCATAATTCTTACATCAGTGATGCTGGTAAATTATTATTAAAATTTTTAAATGAAGTATCTTTGTTAAATAACATCTTAAATAATTGTCATATATTGTGAAAAAGAGTTTTGAATTAGTTAAGAAATTAAAAACTATAAGTGATATTCATAGTATCTATACTTTTTATTTCAAAGATTTGTGTCATAAGGTAAAGTTGTCCTTATCAAAAATTACTATACTAGGACTTACCTTTGATGCCTTCACAAAGGGTGGAGCATGTAAACTCCCGGTTCTCAAGCCGGAGAGACAAATACACAAGATATAAATTAACACACTTATCTAAATTGACCAATTTACTTAATATTTAAGTTCATAGATATCTATTTATGTCTTGATTATTAAGAATATTCATTAATCCATTATTATAATACATCTAGCGCTACCGATATTTCATTAATAAACATAATATTTACACACATAATATAATTGACACATATATTTAGACATTTTCTTTTAATCTACCGAAACTCATAATAGTTATTTTAGTTTAAAATACAAGAACTCGTTATTACGACATATATTCGTACGAACTAATTGTTCATTATTAAATAACCGTTAAATATGTACCTTCCGTGATAATTAGTGACAAGTAAAACACATAAATACCTATTATCTCTTGCATTTTAACACTTATTCGCGCAATTACTATGCTGTAAGATTCTATTTCACATTACACTTCTGAGCCACGCTTTCTTTGTGTGCTCACTGTAGATATCTTTTGAACAACTCAATTGACATGTTACTAGTCCTTTGTCGAAAATTCAAATCTGTTGAACTTTCTGGAACAAACTTTGGGGCACTTTTTTATTTCCCCTTTTGGTTTCATACCACCTCTCCCATTTGTCGTTGATGCAAAAGGGGATGCATGCTGTTTATCTATGTTTGCGTTCCAGTTGGTTTCCTCTGCTGCATTTACATTGCTCATTATCTTTCTTGGCATTCGTAATTGCAATTTCAACATGTCGTACAAGTATTGTACGACACTTTGTTCAATAATATTGATATCGATCATCTGATAGAATTGTTTTAGAAATTATTGAAAAATATAATATCACCCTAAAATATTCAACTTATCTCTTTAAACATAATTTCACTCTCTATGAGAATTATATTCAATATGGTGGCACTTTTTTTAAGCAACAGTTTGGTATGCCACAAGGGTGGTGTCCCTCATTAGTATTAGATAATATGTATTTATACTTCTATGAAAAGAACAATAATCCAGGACTGTATAATATTCCCATGTTTAGATATTTAGATGACATATTATGTGTATCCCATAATAATATTCCTATAGTATTTAAGTTTTATCTCGATAATTTGCAATTAAAAGCAAGTATTATTGACTCTAATGTTGCAAACTTTCTAGATTTAAATTTAGATTTAAGAAATTATAATCTGGCTATAAATTTATATGATAAAATATAAGATTTTAAATTTAATACATCAAAAATTAAACAGATTGACTCTTGTTTGCATGTATCATTTTTTAAAAATATTATAATACAGCAGGTTCTTAGAATCAATAAAATGTGTAATGAAAATTATAAATTAGCACATTTTATGGAATTATTGAGTACAGCGACTAATAATGCATATCCTCCTAAATTCGTTATTAAAATTATCAACTCACTGTATCAATATGTATATAATTATTTATAATTATATAATTAAGTAATATATATATAAAATAATACGAGAAGAAAAATAAGGCGCATATGCAGCTCTATCAAAACATGCTTAAACCAGGAAAAGGGGTCAAAATCCCCCTTGACCTTGCTACAACCCCGCGGCACATACGTATATTTTTTGTATACACTTACAAACACATCTAGTTGAAGCGTTTTCATAGTATAGATGTTATTTTAGTTGTTGTATATTGGTTGTTTATCATCATGACAAAATAGATTATTACTTTTGAAGAAAATTTAAAAGTTTGAATAAATACGGTGTTATGAAATATAGTTAATTTTTTCTACCATATTTTTAGTTAGACATTCGTCTCTGAACTAATTGTGAGTAACTTTGAATAATGATTTTTACATCAAATAATGTCCATAAATATAAATACAACTTGCTAGAATCTTCTTGAAGAAAACAGGCAGAATAACATTTTCTTACGCTTGCTTTCTTCAAAGTAGCACTAGGCAGTTGTATCAAATAATGCATTTGATTCGAGGTACTACATGCATATAAAAATAATTTAAATGAGAACATTAAATCAGTTTATTGATTTAAAGTTCTATTTAAATAAAACCATTCTAGTTAGTATAATGCATGAAACTCTTCTTGTTAGTATTATGCATTAAAACATTTTTAGTTATTATTTTTTCGATATCGTTTAACCTATTAGAACAATGGGTATTAATCATATTTTTAAGATCTTGCTTCATTAATTCGAATTTCCAATGCAAAATTGTCTTGTACCGGATACAAAACTTCATTTGAATTCCTCAATTGATTTTACTTTCTATGAAATTAAGCTAATAATTCTGAAATTTAAATGCAACATCTTTCCCGTTTTTCAACACATTGTCTTATTTTATTTAAATTACATAAAATATTTTGTTTGAAAAATGTTTATCTAAAAAACATTACATAACAAAGACATGTTCTTGCATTATAAGCATTTTTTGCGCTGATAAAGATAAAGAAATTTATGCGACTGACTCTTAAGAAGACACTTTTTATCCAAAGAAAGCAGACAACAATTTAATTAGTGATTACGACTTAATCTTGCACAGTTGAGAAGCATGCTCAGCTTCTTCCGCAGCAAGCTAGCTATACAAGTATAAATGATTAATGAAAACAACTAAGTTTAATTATCGCAAGTCCCTACGCCGTTGTTCTTAATGGTGCATTAATTACACTGTGTTCAAGACATGAAGGAGCCACATTTAAAAAATATATATATAACTGCAAATGATATTTTTTATTATATGAATCTTGATTTGTTTGCATGATAGTATTTTAATTTCAATACTCTTTGATGTGTTTTTTTGTGTACGGTTTATTTGTTTAATCAAGTTTACAATATTAAAAAGTCAATTATATATAGTGTTTCTTAATTATAACAGGCATGTCAAATAAATTTGTAGTATTTTAGCAACTTTATATTGTGAATCTGAAACTAAGTTGTTCAAATTTTAAGTTATGTTTGGCGACTCATTCTCGACTCTATGCAATTCAAATCTCTTAAAAGTTATTTGTGATGTTCAAATTTTAAGTTATGCTTGGCGACTCATTCTCAACTCTATGCAATTCAAATCTCTTAAAAGTTATTTGTGACATCATTCTCAGGAATATCATGCTTGACGTTTTTCTAAAATTTGTATTAGTTCTTTTCTAGTAAAATTTTTAAATTCGTAAGAGTTTAAACTTATTTTGTAATTTCAGTGCATATTTCTTGTATTATTTTAGCAATTTTATTTACCATTTATATTTTATGCAAATTTGTTTTAAAATGGTCCCTCTATATATAAATATTCCATGCTTTTACCACTCATGTAGCCACTGATGAAGGGCGTATATACGTCCAAAAGCGCTCTGGCAGTTTTTAACAATATTTTGTATGTCTTTTAGGATGTTAAATAAAAGATCTTTCGTTTTTTAAAAAAACGTTTTGTCCTTGGTTTTATCTAAAACTAAGATTTTATTTATATAAGATTTGGTTTATATAAGACTAGATAATTATCGTAAAATTATACCGTGACATCGTAACATGTATATATATTGATCCAATACTTACACATAATTCATCTTAAAATGTAGTTAAATAATCCCAGAATGCAATCTGCAATTGCGTTGTCAGATGAGAAAAATTTATGTAGAAAATTTGTAAAATCATGCAATATTTCTGTGGTTTATTTAAACATTTCTTTATGCATGTTATTCACAAGTTTGGAGTGCAATTTCAGATGTTTGTAATATATTTTTGGGTTTGAAATTTGAAAAAATAAATAAAAATGTTATTTTATTAAATATTACTTTGCAAATTTGAACTTGTAAAAAAAATAATTAGTATTAAGTTTTTATTGGTAATCGTTAATTACTAGACTATTTTTTCACCGGTAGTTTTTTACCTATTAGAAGCAAAATTATAAGAATGCATTTTTGTCTACTCAGACATTAATGCTATCGGAGTAAAAATTCCTTATTTCGGATAACTGAAAGAGAGGCTTGAGTTTCTTTAAAAGTGGGTTTTGCAATGTTCTTCTAGAAAGATAAGGACCTGAATATGCACTCGTTGTATTAAATATCTTTAGAAATATGAAGCTTTAGGATGGTCAATGTACATTAAATTTTACTGTTTGAACGATCATTTTGACTTTTCCGCATACCATCTAGATGAAGCAAATAAGGAACAGGAATAATATTGTCATCACGATATTAAGGAAACAGAAAATAGACTTTCGTCAATGGAAAACTATATGTTGGAATATTATTGCTGGATGTTGCATCATGAAAATCGCTAAGAAGCGCTGAAAAAGAAAAGCAACAAACTCAGGTGCACAGACAAAAGGTAATGGTATTGCTTCACCTTTTGCCTAAGTTCTAAAAGTTTTATAGTTTACGTAAATAAATGTACGTAAATAAATGTTCGCAAGATAACTGCCTTCAAAAGGACTTTATCAAAATGAAATTTTAGTATGCTGTTGATACGGTCTGTGGGACATATGGGAATGTAAATGAATAATATCACCGAATTAGTTTTGGATTGAACCCGGGTTGAAGAAATGAAATACATTGAACCCTATGGGACAAAATTTTTCAAATATTTAAGCACATTTAACATTCACAAATTGCTTCGAAAAATTTAGGAAATATACAAATTATCCCATGAAATATATTAAAAAATTGAGGAAAATGTGTTCGGTAGTTTCTAAATAAAAATTAAAATAATAATTACACCCATGTTATATGCCGGCCGTCCAACTAGTTACTCTAAGTCCTCAGGACGAGTCGGACGGTCTGGGTCTTCAACACCCATGTTATATGACTTCCCGGTCGTCCAAATAGTTACTCATGTCCTCTGGACGAGTCGGACGGCCTGGGGTTTCCACCCATGTTATATGAAGAGATCACGTGATCCAGTTCAAAATGAAATATGACATCCATCTTGTGTCAAAATCGTGATTTTTAAAGTTCTTTTTAATTTATATTTAGTGTTGCATCCGCCATAAAACCGCTTTATTTTTTTATTTTCTTCTATGCATCTATAAACTGCGCCAACGCATTTACAATATTTTTTAGTTTAAATGATCATCAAATTTGATAATTTCATGATTATTTCTACTCATTCATGATTATTTCAACTCATGATTAATTTAAACTCATGATTATTTCTACAACGAGGCCTAATTTTCACGTATGGAGAATGTAAACACATCAATCTAAAAGATGAGTTGTACCAAAATTGCTGAATCTCTTTAACGCAAAATTATTTAGCTCTGAAGTCTTCAATATAGCTGATATAAATGAAACATTCATTGATTTTACATAGAGAAGCAAACGATTCTATAGTATTGCTATTGTTGATGACATTTTAAGCATGGTATTAGAAAGTACTTTTACTTCCATGATTTTAAGTTTTTAAGTAAAATAAATTATTGTAATATTGTGATAATTTGAAAAATATTGCCGCTGAATGAAAGGAATGGAAAAAAATATGAATGAAATATTCACTACTTTTATATAGAGAACCAGGCGATTTATATTTCGATGACGTCATTTAAATAAAGTTCATTTGTTTTCGATGAAGTTTTCAAATATAATAAATTATGGTAGTATTGTGATAATTTTAAAAATATCACCACTGAATGTATCGCGTTTCAGAGATTTTTAAATAAAATTGCATTGCAGTTGGAAAGTGTTTCATAATCAATGCTTTATGCATGATTGATCTTTCTTGTTTTCAATTTCATTCAGTCACATATTTCGACATAAAACTTCAAAGTAAGTTATGAAAACACTGTATGCGATGAAGCAAGCTATTTAGGGTACATTTTTGCTTTTAATAATTTAAATAATATACATTCCAGCATAGATTTTTATAAATATATTTTTAAAGCATCGATTCTCTAGCCCTGTACTATACAAGGTGTCCAATCGATTAAAATTGTCAAGGGATTAAATTTGAAGAAATACAAAATTTAAATTTCTATACGTCCCCATACAAAAAATTTTCTTATATGTAAAATGTGCCCCATACACTGATAAGTTGATGTACAAAATTTCAGTATTTTATCATAAAATGTCCCAGAGATATGTTTAAACAAAGTTGGTGAAGGATTAATCAGAAATTAAAATGTAAATAAGATTAAGGACACAACTTTAGAGAGAAGGTCTTTTATTAAAACTTCTTACAAGACGTACAAAGTAAAAAATGGAAATGTTGTGTCCCTATTCTTATTTGTTTGAAATCAGACATGACACCAACTTATTCATAAAATGTAAATGTTTACAGCAAGTGTGAAAATGCCGAACACAGAAATGCATAATAGGCAAATAATATGTGCCTCTTATCTTTAATGGATCTTTGTCATGGATGGAAAACAATTTGAACAAGCTTTGTAATTTTTGTGTAAAGTTATTATTTCTACACAGTGTAGATACTTTTATATGAATAAATAGCAAAATTATTATTTATTTATGTAATCATTGTTTCCATTCGTAATTTGTATATGACACCTGAAACGCGATTTGCCAACATGATTTTCCCCCTCTGAGAATCCATGTCGATGCATCGAAAAATGGCTTAAGTCAGCATTTTTGTCTTTTCATATCTCTGGGACTTTTTATATTAAAATACTGAAATTTTGTACATCACCTTATTAGTGTATGGGGCACATTTTACTCATTGAAAATACTTTTGTACGGGCGTCATATACAAGTGTAAATTTTATATTTCTTAAAATTTAATTTTCTTGAAAATTTTAATCGATTTCATAAAATTCTGTACCTTTTTTTGCAAATTTGTAATTTATTATATATCTCTAAGATCAATATTTAAGGAATAAAAGTTGAGGTCAATTTTTTGAGACACCCTGTATATACATTACTAGTTACTAAAAATGTTATTTGAAAAATACACATTTCTGAAAATTATTGTTTTTTACATGTTTTATGTTGCAATATAAACGATTATGTCATCTTTAAAATCACAAAACAAGCTGTAGGAATTATATATGATATGTATTTTTATTATTTCCAGAAGAGTGTTAATCTAGTTTAATTAGTCATTACGACTTAATTTCTGCCAAGCGAGAAACATACTCAGTTCCATCCTAACATGCTAATAATGCAAATGATAAATGGTTAAACATTGTTTTTAATTAACTTGAATAACGGCATTGTTTTCTGTAATAGTGGTTTAATTACTTTGTGCTTAAGATAAGAAAGAGGTGGGGAATTTTTTTAGATATAAAATTGCGATTATTATTTTTCTTTCTTTAATAATCTTGAATCAGATAATTTTATTCAGTTTTTTGTATGTATATTTAGCAATTGAATTGTCGCTATATTTGATGGACATATTTTTCAAAGCATTGTTCAAAGCGAAAAATTAGATGTGGGCTTTACTGTGGATAACTTGATTGGGGACACACGGGTTGTCGAAATATACAATTTAGTTTTTTAGAAATATCATAGTAAATACAATTTTTTTTCGGAAAATCTATTAGAATAAAATGATATCATGATGCTTAACAACAGAGTGAAATGAAATGTGTTTATACGGTTCATTCAATCTATTTTATTTAAATAATAGAGAAATTGAAATAAAAATGAATTTTTTGAATTAGCAATATTATATTTTTTGTGAGTTATATCAGTTATGGTTTTGGGATATAATATTATAGGATTTATGATAATTTAAATTTCTTAAGTCATCTGTTTAATTTATGAAAATGTTTTTCAAAGATATGAACTTTCTTAACCAATTCTTGCAGCAGGATAAGATTGACAAGAATATAAATTTTGTAGCATTTTAGATTTTTCATTTTGACGTATGTTGACTAAACATCTAATTTCCTATAAATTGATTTGCAAAATGGATCAGGATGATTTATCCTTCCGTTATACCTGTGCAGATAACCTTATATAGTTAGAACAAGAATTCTTAAACATCTGTTTTAGGGGAATAAATGTATATATTTTACTAAAATTCTGTTGAAGAAAGACATAATTTAGAATACTATTATAATTTTCACATTTAAATCACGAGTAATTCCAAGTATATCATCTGGTAGTTAATATAACTCACTAAAAATAAAAATATATATATTGAAGGAAGATATAATTCAGAAACTATTAGATATTTCATATTTGAATCACAAGCAACTCCAAGTATATCTGCTGGTAGTTAATGTAACTCACTAAAAATAGAAATATATTTCTTGAAGGAAGATATAATTTAGAATACTATTAGAATTTTCATATTGGAATTATGAGTAAATCAAGGTAGTTAATATAGTAATGCTGGTAGTTATATTTTTTGAAGGGAGATTATATATTATATTTTTTAAAGGGAGATTATATATTATATTTTTTGAAGGGATATTATATATTATATTTTTTGAAGGGGATTTAGCATACTATTACAATTTTCATATTTAAATCATGAGCAACGTCACGTATATCTGCTAGTAGTTAATGTAACTCACTGACAATAGAAATATATATCTTGATAATATTTTACTGTTTTTTTATAATTCATTAAAATATTCAGTTCAATGAACCTGCATGAATTTTTTGATATATCTAACTGCAGAACGCAAAGTTTTGTATTAAAGTTCCTTTAATCTTCAACTCAACTCTACTGAAAAAATATGTTAATTCAAATAAAATATATTTTTACGGATTGTTACAATATTATAAATGAACTTAACTATTTTGTCTCGAAGTTTGTTTTTGGAAAAATGCATTATTAAATTTATGTTCGTGCAATCTATTTCTAAGTATTTTCTTAACCACTAAAAAACACAAAACCTATTCAACGTATGAATCAAAGACTCATAATAACTTCTATTCAAAGTAGGAATGCAACATTTTAATTAGTCATTACGCCTTAATCTCTTACAGTAAAGGGACATCCAGAATTTCTCCCAAACAAGCAAACCATGCTCATGAAAAATGGTTGTGTTTAATTACCGTGAGTTAAGTTGTTGCCTCTAATGCTGTAGTAATTACTCTGTGCTCTGGAAAAATAATACTTATGTAGAATTAAAAAAAACAGATTAAAGTGTATTTTTTTATTATTTTTGCATAAAGAAATATTTTGCATGTTCATGGAGATAAGTAATCAATTTTTACGAATTTTTGTGTTGTACTGCGCATGTTAAACACTTATTTCGGTATCTCTGACGTAGTTGTCGAAATTGACAAGTCGGAGTTTAATTCCCTCCCTGGTACATATTTCTTACTGGTGCCAAAACTTCAAACATAAATATGTTTGTTTGTTATAGAAAGTGTTGGAGTTAGCCTATAATGTAGTACAGGCTTTCTAGGAATATCCTTTTGCATCCTAATGACTTTGTAAGGACGATTCCACGAGTTCACACTGCGTAAGTCAAACTATAATAATGTGAGAGTAAAGTCATAGTAATGGTAGTAAAGTCATAGTAATGGTAGTAAAGTCTGTAGTAATGATAGTGACGTTTATAGTAATGATAGTAAAATCTATAGTAATGCTCGCTCGATTGAATACAAGTAATTGCAGCGCCCCTTAAGCAGATTTTAATAACAATAAGTTATACATGAATTTAGAAACAATGCGACATAGACGGAAAAAATAACAATCACACTAATATAGAGCATTGTCAAATAAGATGGAATCAGCATTGAAACTGGTTACAGAATGCCTTCATTTGATACAATATGACTATCAGCAAAATTCCGGCATGTTCAGAAATGATACTATAAGCGACATTTACATGTACAGGAATATAGTAAAGAATCTGTTCAAGATACTTACCGACAACGACAATAGATATTTAAATATTGGTGAAGAATATCATCACGTACTTGGAGGAGCATTTATGGCGTCATCATATTAGGGTAAATCCGGGTTAGATGACCATACGAGTTAGACGGCCAATCGTTGTCATTTGTTTAATAACCGGTTGATGGCTACCTTAATCACACAGTTATGAGTCAGATATTCAAGAAGACTGGTGTTGACGAGTTCTAAAAATATAGCGGCCTTGTAAGTATACAGAAGGTCGTTTGCCATTTATGAAAACGAGTTTGATAATAATTCTTTATGTATCTAGAGCGTATTTCTTGCGGCAATTTGCTTCTATCGGATAGCCATATTCCTTGGCTGCAACTCTAACTCGAATTTTCCAAAAAAGTAAACTTTTTCTTAGCATCGTCATGTCAATTTTATCTAACTCCTCTTGGGTCGTTTTTCAAAGTCTGTTCAGTGTTCTCGGATGCCGTTTTCCTAGGGCTCGTTTTAACAAATCGAAAGCGCAAAAGTCCATAGTATAAGCGTCAGGTGATTTTACATGTATTTTATTAAATGGTATACATTATATTCCTGTTTCTGATTCTTTCTTTACTAAATAAGCTGCAGTTGAATTACGTATGACTAGAGGCCTTTTCCATATGAAGCTCAAATTTATTGATGTCCTTTCCATATAAGGTTGCATTTTCATCCGCAAAAATTGGTTCTAAAATATTCTGCTGATAGTAGAGTTTGACTTTATCTTTACTTGAGACTTTTTTTGAGTTTTAATTTACCATTTTAACAAAATCCTGCAACAATCATGAATCTGTTTGGGAACTTTTCTGTACATTGACGAAGCCATTTCGTACGGTCATTTTCGTCAGTTGAGCAATGGAGAATTGCTCTTTTTTATTGCAGTCACTTAAATACACACATGCATCATCCCGGCCGTCCAAATGGTTGCTCATGTCCTAGGATGAGTCGGACGGTCTGGGTCTTCAACACATGCATCATCGAATGTTACCACAAATTTCCATTTATTAGCAGCTAGGTGTTTTTTTATGTAATTTTCTACAATTTGTTTTTCTTTCCGCAATATGCTTTGATAAAAGCAGATGAACTTTAGATTTAAACATCTTTTTTAACTTCAAATCTTTATGAATGATTTTACTTACAGTGCCAGACGACATTCCCAGCATCGATGCAATGGAGCTTTGAGTCGGTGGATTATTCTTTTATGATCAGGGACTTCACTTTCTTGATATTTACCGGCTTTCGAACAGTCTTAGGATTCTATTTTGCGGCCATTTTTTTCATTTTTACCTTTAGTTAAGCGGTTTTCCCCTTTCAAATGTAATATATTAAAAATGCCTTTCTTTGAAATGCAATAACCTCGATTTGTTGATACGAGGATTTTTCCTCGGAAATCGCATTTACATAACCTTCGAGCCATCTATCAATTTTGGGAGCCATTTTCAAAATAAATATTTTATTTTACATTCCAATCAAAACAAAACAGTAGCAGACGATTATATTGAAAATACAAAATCTTTATCTCAAAATACTAACGTGAAATATAAATACAAAATAGTTAACGACCTTTAACGGTTTTTTATATTTCTATCCCCTTAAAATGTTTCTCCGTGGTTATATTGGGATTACGGTATATTCCAAGTTAACATCTTGTAAGCGAGCTTAACCAAGAAACTAAACATTGTATTTGTATGCATAACCTCGACGTATTTCATTAGCGCTATGTTTACCAGATAAGCGCCTTGACCATCTATCCCATTCGTTAAGGATATATGGCCCATATTTTTCAGGGTTAGTTGGCCAGTCTATCAGATAGTTTATTTCGGCATGTATGTTAAGCAGCTTCCCGCTTTCTTTTCAGATGCCAAATATATAAGTTAAAAAACGAGGTAACAGCCTAACAGCCGTGGAGAGTGAATCTTAGATGATTTATGTAAATCAATTTAAGCAATTCAAAATGGCATATCTGTCCGACAAGCTTCCATTGAATTTCGTGTGCCGAGGAATAACTGGACTAGAGAAGAATCTGGAAACATAGTTATAGGCCTTTTCCACATGTTCCACTGATCAGCAAAACTCGTACTACATCCAAACATCAAAGCCGCCATTCTGCTTTTTTGACGTCATCCAAAAATATAGATAACGTAAAACAAATAAAAAAAATCTGATGTGGGCAACACATGACTTTCCTTATGTAATGAAATGAATTTACTAATTTAAAGTAAAATAAATAGGTTTTTCGTCTAGTAGATACTAATATCATTTCCAAGATATTGAATTTTCGACAATTAGTCGTCATTTTCATTAATTTTTCGTCATGTTTATCCATCTGGCGAGATTTTCGATAATTTGGCAACATTTCAAAAAGTCGCCAAGTTGGCGACATTCCGCCAATTTCGTCGCCAAAATCTCGCCAAGCGTTATGGACGAAGAAATAAGTTATATATATATAGATATATATAACTTATTTGATATTGAATTTTCGACATAAATTATATAACTATTATTATATATTTAAATATTATATAGCTTATTAGATATTGAATTTTCCACAATTAGTCGTCATTTTCATTGATTTAGCGTCATTTTTATCCATTTGGCGAGATTTTCGTTAATTTGGCAACATTTCAAAAAGTCGTCAAGTTGGCGACATTTTGCCAATTTCGTCGCCAAAATCTCGCCAAGCGTTATGGACGAAGAAATAAGTTATTCTTACAGCAGATAAATTGGCGTCCAAATGCAAAAGTATTTCTCAAAGTATCTTTTTTCATGAATGGAACGAGCTAGATCCACGAGAATGATGTCACCCAATTTATCGCATGATATGGAAAGTGAACATGTTTCTCAATAGGAATTTTTATTTTTTATTTTATATGACTTTTTGATATTTTTTTTGAAAACTGTGCAATATCTCGAGAACGGTTCATGTTAGCGTTCTAAAATTTATGTCAATCGTTTTCTAATGAAAAATTACATAAGAAATATCTATTTGCGTAACTTTATTATTGGTTTTGATTTTTTGACGATTTTTTCAAAATTTCATTCGAAAATTTAGGGGGGTTCTGAGTATTCGATTGCGTATAAAAGCAATAGACTTCCAGTGTTTACAGATTGTAATTTTTGTACCAAATTTGGTTCGAATCGGTCCATTCGTTCGTCAGTTATCGTCTCCACAGGCCCACTGACACACACACACACACATACTTTCACACACACACACACACACACACACACACACAGACATCACTTCAAAAACGTTTGATTCGTGATCAGGGATGCTTGAAACGTGCTCTCCCGTCGAAAACTCGAATTCGAATTTTCGTCCCCGTCGTCACAATACTTTCCTTATACATTATGTATATAAGGAAAGTAATTAAGAACGTTAAGACTCTGCCTAGGAAAAATAAAAATAAAAAGAAACGCTATTGCACACCTTTTTACAGCAGCAGGTCTGAAAAAGAAATTGAGATTCAATATGCATCCAGTGACATATCCAGTGATGATTTTGATCACTCTAATGAATGTGTAGGGAGCGGAGAAGATTATAACAGCACAAACATTAAAGTTGACTGGATGAAGCGAGTTCGTCGCCTAAGCTGTTTGTATGAAACATATTCACAATTCCTTGATATATGCCAGTCCTGTGGTATTACTTTATCGATAAAAAGTGACATTTTTTAACTTTCCCAAAAATATTTTTATATTAGCTAATATTTTTAGAAGTAATTACCTCATGTATTTTTTCAACACATTTTATGTAGCATTTTGTTCTAAAATAAAATCGTGTTTTAAAATTAAGTAAGAATGCTTAAGCTCAACTCGCGCATATTTACCATTAAAAATAACATGGCTAAGTAACACACGATGATATGGCCATTTAAATTGAACTACAAGGGATAAATGGTCAACAATATAGTTTGAATTTTGAATTTAGAATAGTATAGAATTTTCGACTTTTTATCAAATGTTTTTCACAAAAATCTATGTAAATTTAAAACTCTAAACTTTACCCAGTGTGTTAACATTTTTATGATCATGGTATTATAATAATATAGGAACGTAATCTTCAGCTTAAGAAACTTTGGACAACTTACCCGCGTTTACAATACAGCATTTAGCAATAGATGAAGCATACCAGATGTATTGCCTTCCACTTACGCTTATCTGTGCAATTTGTACAAGAACTTAGAAATGAACAGTTTTCTTCCATTTTACTTCGTTTCTGAGTTTCTGTTCCATCTTTCAGGTTCTCCTCTAGAGTTCGCTTTAATCACTTTTATTCACAATGGCATGGTAACTTTACTATAAATAGATATATCCGTTTTCTCTCTCTCTCTCCATATTTCTGCAATATGGCGGCCATATATCCATTCAAACAGAACAGGATAGGTTAAGAAGCGGCCATACTAATGGCATGGTGTTTAAATGAGGAGGCAGAATTTTCCCTTCATGTACCTGCTCTTCATCCTCGGCTACTCCCTCTCATCTCCGCTGCTGCATGGGAGCTACATAAAAATTTCCAGCAGATGCCTGGGAAAGGATAGCCACATTGTTTTATGGGAGGCGTGATCTTCTGGACTTGACCTAGCATTTTCGAGGTCAAGAGACTTAGCAACAATAGCTATAGATAGACCCAGCGTGCAAATTCATGGCTATTTATTTACAAATATAGAGTGCTTAAGGAATTTCCTAGAAGCATTGTATGTTTAATTTTACTTTTATTTGTATGATATTTAATGGCATATGAGCGGTAAGACTTAATTTGTTGGTCTATATTGAGGCTTACAAATGTATTGTACAGATTAAGTTTTTATATTCCCATTGCAGGTATCGCCTATTCCCTTCTGAAGACCACATATTGAACTGAAAATGTGCATTTGGAGGTTAACTATTTTCTGAAATTCGAGAGTTATCCTAGACAGTTTTTTATGATGACGATTTTGTATTTTAATTCTGAGAATATTTTTATTTTGTATTAAAGATATTGCACAACCAATTGTGTAGAACACATTTTTAATGTCGCATTAAAAAGGAAGTTATGAACTATTTCGGAAGAGCTCATTTTCACTCAAATTTATTTTCATGTTTATATTTATATGTTTTTAGTACAAACATACCTAGTATAACCCATTGTATAAACTTAAAATTGTACTTGAAATTTCTGGGAAATTTTAGGAACAAACGAACATTTAGCAATACCCCGTTTAAAATAAAAAATAAAAATAAATATGACATCACACATTTTATGAACAAATTACCTAAAGAATGAACAAATCGCTAACAAATACCTACTAAGCCGTTAATGTAGAAGCTTAAAATTAGCCTCTTCTTTATGAATGCAGTAATACCGGACACGCCCCTATCTGTGATGTTAAGGAGCCGGTCTGCCTCTTTTGATCGATCAAATTTATTTCTTTTCTCCTCTATTTAAAATTGACACTTTTATACAACCACTTATGCATTCATAAGTAATTCAGAAACAGAATAATTAAATGCTTTACTAAAATGCAAAGATATTACTCTATTCATCCAAAAACTGAGAATTGTGCAAATCTTCACTTTCTAGGCAACAATAATAATAATATGGCAAAAATACGCATATTTTGAAGCATTTAGAAAAGAAAAATCAACTACGAAAATAAAATGGATTCGGTTCAACGCTCGTTGGAAATAACGTTCTTCGATCATTCCAACAAAATCAATCTGGAAACTGTGATAATGTTTTGTGATTTATAATGAACTGATCTAAGTGAAAATCGCTTACGCAACATGAAATAATAAAAAAATCAGCAGGAAGTAGAATAATTTCGACATAAAATAACTAAAAAATTAAATTAAATTTTCAAAAAATCGATCTAAAGATTATTGGAACCTACCTGACTTATACTATTACCGTAAAGAAATGCATAGCTGTGGATCGCTTAGAGTCGTTGCTATATGAACATAAGAACATGCAAACTGAGAACTTATTTGATGTAGTAACATTAGCTACTTTTGTAATTATTTGATTTTTCTTCTCTTTTATATTGTGCTCCGCAGTATCGACGCCATAGTTCTCTAAGATCTCAGAAAACAGTATCACATTGGGACCTGATTTGCAGTGTTATCGTACCGAATTTCACAGCTGGGGATCACTTACATTTGTAGCTATGCGACCATTAGATAAACAGGAAAATATATATATTCTCTTAACAAGTAAGATCAGTTACTTTTTGTAATTATTTTTTATATTTTTCTATGTTACCTCACAGTATCCACGATATACATATGTGAGGTGTCAGAAAACAGTATCATATTTAAATAGTGTCAGCTTATTTAAATATAGTTAATATAACTCACTGGAAACAACGACTATTTTATTGAAAATGTTTTTTTTATGTTATATAATTCACTACAGTATTTAATTCAACCTCTAACATTAAATTTCTCAATAAGTGTAAGACGCAAATTTCTGCTTCCCTTTTCATTTTGTGTTAAATTTACTAGACACTTTCGCCTAAATCTTAAAAAAATACGTTAATTTAAACCAAAGCGAATTTTAATTCAGGCAGTTTGTTAGAAATTTATAAATCAACTCAACTATTTATCTCAAAAGCACTCTTAGAAGTAGAGAACGTTAAATGTATGTTTGCTCAACCTAAGAATTTTTTTGTATGGTTAAAAACATAAAACTTGTTACACCTATGATTCACGAACGCAGGTTTTGTTCCCAAAGAAGAATGCAACATTTTAATTAGTCATTAAGACTTAATCTCCTACAGAAAAGGGGCATGCTCAGTTTCACTCGAACAAGCTAGCCGTATGCATGATAAATGGTTGTGTTTAATTACCTGAGGTTCCAACGTTGTTTCTCCCTTAATGTTGCATTAATTATTTTGTGTTCAGGATATAGAATACTTACATGAAATAAAAATAATCTAGAATGTGTCGGAACTCAACTTTCTCATACTAGAATCCATTTCTAATAGCTTGCAAAAATTTCAACTTGCGTCTCCCTCCCCCGAGAGGGAATAATGACGTCACAAACTCGAAAAATGTATCACAGCTGCTTTTCACTGCACTGGTTGAAGCTGTTGAGTTCCGTAGTCTTTGAACCATGAATAACCTTATTATGCATGATTATGTCAAATTTTGTTCTATGTTGCCACGTTAAAAAGTATAAACTTTCAAATAAATTTCGAAGTCTTTGCTGGAATTTCAGAAAATTTTATCCAGTTCATGAGTTTTTGATGACAAATACGGTTATAAAGTATCGTAAAAATTCATTAATATTTGTGGTTGCTGTCGTCATAACTATAAATCGATCAAACACACCAGGCAGATAGACGGGCACCACTCCAAAAATAGTCAAAACGTATTCATGAGGCCATAAAGCATATATTGACATACAAAATTTTGAAATCAAAAACTTTCGCGAAGACAACACTTTCTCAATACTACATATGAGAAAGTCAAAATCATTTGGTTGAAGCAAAGAGATGGGATGATAGCGCAGAGTTAGGCAAGTGAAACTTAGTGGTTCTTTACATAATGACGAATAATTTAATTGTAATGTCTAATTTCTGATAAAAAATATTTGCGGGTTTCTATGAATAAATTTATATTTTCAAAATATTCAGAAAAATTTGATCCTAATCACATTTTCCAAGTTCATCAGAATAGAATTTGTTGTCCAATAAATGGAATCCAAGAATCACTGTAACTAGTTTCAAATAATTAATTTACAATTTAAACATTTCAATTTCTTGATTTATATTTAGAATATGAAAAACTGGTCAGTTAAAATGAATAAATTAATGTCTCTGAAAAGTTCAGATAACCTCGATCTTAATCAGAAACCATGTTCATCAAAACATAATTTGAGCTATGCATTAGAAAATACGAGAGTATTTTAAAGATACGCATTACCTGAGAAATGCACTTGGAAATGTATTTATATTATTCAATAAATACACAATATGTCTTGTTCTCCATCCATTATGTTTTAGGTACGTACAGAAGTTTGCTTCAGCTTTTTGTTACATTTAACATTTTGCACATGCCTGCTTAAAAACATATTAATTTTAATGAAAACGCATTTCTTAAAGTTTGTTAGAAACATTCAAATATTTTGTTTGACAAATGAGCTTTTTGAATGCAACGTATCTCAAAGATATGTTCGTAAGCACTTTCTGAATGCAAAAACAAAACAAGTCTCGCTAAAGATTAAGAGGAAATATACTTTTTTCCCATCCAAACGAGAGTTACATCATTTCAATTAGCTACTACGGCTCACTCCCTTAGAGCAGATGAAGGTACTGAGTTTCTTAGGAACAAGTTAACCATATAAATGATAAATGGAAACAGTTGAGTTTAATTACCGTGAATTCCTATGTTGTTACCCCTAATGGTGCCTTAATTACTCTTTGCTCAGTACAAACGCGAGCATTTTTAAGAAATAAAATTACTGATTAAGATATTTTTCCTTTTTGATATAAATTCGGATTTTGTATATGCACGCAGTATAGCACATTATTTTTATTTATGGTTACTCTGTTGTGAGGATTACTTTTGTTTTATGACGTTTATAAGATATTTTTTATTAATATTAAGTATGCTTTTAGAAAAACTCTTGTAGATATTTCTCAACATTTTTGCATATTTTAGATTTATATACGCATTTTAAACTTCTGGAAATATTATAATTGTCATATTTTTTTTTATCAAATTATAATTTGTAATAGATAATATTTTAAAATTGTGTTGTTTTTATCTTAATTCTAGATTGCACACATAATTCACTTTATATTATACTTTACTATAGAATATCTATTTGCATTATATAATAGACTGCTTCTTAATTTAATAGTTTAATTATTTTTAAATTCAATTTACATGGAAAACACACATGAACTTTTTATATACTACAGACAGGAAATGTTAATGGAATATCTTTTAAAATTAAATGTCTTAGGTTTTACAGTTACAATCTAAAAGTTAATAAAACAACCATGTAGCTCATGTGTGTAGCTCATATTTTTCATTGGAATGTATTATTTTTCGCTTACAGGAAAAGACATATGAGGAAATGATAGAAGTACTTACAAATAGAGGTTCGGCATGGAACCTTGGGAAAATTGTTAAGATTTTTATTCTGATGCAAAATAATATTTTAATTTATATGTGAAAGTAAGAGTGGGAAAGTAAGAAATATGTAAAAGTAAGATTTGCCATCAAAATTCTTTATCAGTATGGCACTAAATGCATTATGACGCTAAAGTCATTATTATGGTACTAAATACATTATTATGGCGCTAAAGGCATTATATTATTGTGTCGCTAAACGCATTATTATGGCTCATTAAATGCTCTATAGTTGAAATACGCTATGTAAAAAATATGTTAAGATAAACGATCGAAAATCAAAAAGTTTAGCCAGTTGTTATCTTTTGAGTGAAGTATGAAAGTCATTATTTATGTCTAGACAACTCATTTTTTTTTTTGTCTAAGCCATGAGTACCAGATTCACAAATTGGCCCAATACTCAATCCAAAAGAATTCATTTTGAAGTATATACAGGGTTGATAAAATAAAACAGGCCCGGAAAAGTTTTCTAATGATCTCCTTGCTGTTTAGATTATGTTTTTACGAAATCCCGAAAAAACTTTTCCGATCCGGTTTTATTTTGTCAACCCTATATTTATATATACAGGGTTGACAAAATAAACATAGCATTTATAAGTTCAAAGAAATACATGCGGGAAATTTATAACTCTTGAATGTTATGCTTAGAAGGGGAGATAATAAATCGTTAGTTATTGATATGCATTTCGACTTTTCTCAAGCGATAATTAAGGCAAGTGTAGTTTGACATATATAGTCAATAATACATATCGGTTTAATAAATGCCGCAATTGTTAAAAATATAACAACAATCCTCAAAGGATAAAAAAATTATATTGTGAAGAGAAAAAACCAATTAAACAATAATGCTTAATGACTCTTTTAATTATAACTAAAATTAAAAGTTATAAACATTCAATTTAAGTGACTTCTGGACGACTATGGTTAATAATTGGCCGATTTGTCTTCTGTAGAAAGTGTTCGACATATTTTGATTTAAATTTCATTGATGATTCTCAAGCTGATGAGAATTCCAAATATATAATTAATTATTTGAATCTGGCATCTTATTTGTCATGGCATGGCCATGTGTTATGGCCCCAGCGGTAATTGTATAGTTAATAATTTTAATCTGCTAGCAAATAACCTTATGAAAGCAGATTTGGGTATTGTATATCAGTTGATCTCAAGATATTCTGGAATCGGTGTTAATGAGCGTGCTGAAAGGTGGCAGTTGTATTGCGAAGGTGGCGACTGGAAGGTGGCAGCACGTATTCCCCATCCTGGAATACGTGAATTTTAAAGCAAGCAAAAGTGGAGTTATGCAATAAAAATAAAATAATTGTAAAAGACGAATATTAAAAACAACAAAAACAATCTGTTGCAAATTTTGGGGAACAACTGTTGATTGATCGAATTCCAACTGAAATCCCAAGAAAAGTTATAACAACAAATTTTAGAATTGTTCCAGGTCACGAACATTTGCAGGTACCTTGAAAATTAGAATGACGGTCTTCCCATCTTGACCTCTATGTGACTCCAATGCAATTATGAAATCCCATTATCTGAAATATTATGAGAAATTATTTGCTATTGTAAAGACCACCTGGTTCACCAAATTAGATGCAAACTTGCGTCTTTTACAAACTTCTGTCTTGGGCAAGATGAAAAATGGATAACATTTTATCATCTGGCATAGGATAGAACTTAGCGAGCTTTAGCGAATAGGAAACGGAGCCTCCCAACTCGCGATTCCAGTTAGGGGTGTGAATGAGCGGCAGCCAATGGAGGGCGGTGTCCCGGGGTTCTGTGATCGTCAGCGATTAGGGTCGAAATGTCAAATTAATTTGCGCAGCAAGTTAGTTTTCACTTATGTACTACTTCATACCAGTTGCTCCCTGAAGCACCCTCTACTTTATCCGCCTCGAATAGGCTGGACAACACCCTGCGCGCCCTCCCCCTCGAGGGGCGGCAGCCGCGGACTCTAACCCATACCTCCAAGCAACTCAACTGATGTCATAAATCAAGATCGTGGATCTCACCGATCGAAGTCTAAACAATAATGAGCTAGGAACTTTATCCAAGAAACGACTAACGTACAGCGTTTAAAGGGCGAAACATCCCAACTCGTGGATCGAGTTACCGGTTAATGAGCGGCATTCAGTGGAGGGCGGAGCCCCTGGATTCAGCGAGCGTCTGTAAGCATGGGACACGTAGGCGGTCGTATGCGTCGTCCAGATTGAAAGAGCTTGCAAAGCGAGTTTTAGGGTTGGCGAATGCCAGTTAATGAAGACGATACCCATTTGCGTATTACGCCTGCGTAGCAGGAGACACGAAAGGGCTAGCGTCAGCGAGTGACTGTAAAGTTTTATGATGTTTTAGATTTATCGTTCTTTGCAACATATGGTGAAAAATGTTTAAATGCACAAAAGTAAAATGTAAAAGGTTTAAATTACGTATTCATTATTTTTATGCAAAGCAAGTGTTTGTTCATTTCATACGATTTCGTAGAAAGTACGATGTCCTACTGTCACAATAAATTCGCACTACCAATGGTTTATTTTTTGTATTTAATTGCTATTTTTTATATTTAAACTAAAATCCTGAATGTGGCGTGGAAAATATATAGAATGTGTCAGATATTTTCAATGAAAGAATTATTTTAAAAACTTTCAAAGTTTTGTGAATGCGAATACTATTTTATACATCTGGAGACGTAAAGCCTTTCTGCCCTATACGTACATTTTATCCAATATCGTTGCAATAAAAATAATTTTTCTCTCCCAATAGAGCTTAAAGGGGAAATATCCGAGTTTTATATATGTCGTAATGAATCAAACAGGGAACATAAAATTCTAATCCCAAACATATATATACGTTTCTGAAAATAGATTATGATATCGATATCATGAGGATATATGGCTATAACAATAAATATAATGGGACTATGGGCATTACAAATATGTTCAAAGTTTCTACATGTGTAGTTTATGTAGTAAATGTTTTATCTTTTGACTCAACTGATCAGCAGATTCGATGATTTTAAAGACAATATATGTGCTTATGTTCTTGATAGATGATCAATTTTATTGGTGTTATTTTTATTTCGGTATGCATGTAATATACTAGTTTGCATGCATATAAGTAGGGATTGAATTTGGAACAGATAAATGTTTAATTATAATTTTATTGTAAATGCCCGGAATATATAAATCGCATTTAATAGAAGTTAAATTTTATATTATTTTCCTTACAAATAAAACTAGCGTATAAACTACGTATGAAACTACATAAAGTAATCCTATTTATGGCTTTATATGAATTATATTTACATATATTATATAGTGGATTATATAGTGGTTGAAAGTCAACTAAATAGTGTACAACATGATTGAGAAATTGCGCACATCAGATTTTAAAATTATATAATGCAATGAGGAATTGACATATATGATTTTCTTTTATTTACGTTACACTAATATATCTTCATAATTATATAAAAAATGTCTACTATACGTAAGAAGATAAGTAAAAAAGATATGCATTAAAACTGTAAATTGGATATAAATTTTAATATTTATCCGCATCATTCTGTGAAATTAAACTCAAATTTAGAGCGAAATTGAAAATTTAAGTCTGTCGGGTCCAGACATGTACGGTCCACCTGAGAATTATTGTCTTCGAAACCGCTTTATAACCGCCATATGTCTTAAAGCCGCTCTATGGCTTTGAAACCACTTTATTTAACCTTGTGTGCTCTGTCTAATGAATATTTTATTTTGCAAGGATACTTAAATAACGATTCCCCTACAATGTGGAAACGAAATTGATTTGAGTACCATGAATTTGGATAATTATTTTTTTTTAATGTTCTGTTTATCAGAAAACGTAACTTACAGCATTTTCTATGCCTTTCTTCAGCTGGTTGTATCTTGTTGCATCCAAGTGTGCCAGATCTACATTTTGATCATACAGTTTGAAACTCACTAAGTATCGGGTACGACCTGTAATAAAAGTATACTTTATAATACAAGAAATCAAAATATTAATACATGAATGAATAACTCATTTTGGAAACATGACTCACAAATTGCGCAGACTGAATCACAGACTGAGTCACAAAATGCAAATTGTTCGTATAGCGAGTAAAACCTGACATTGCGACAAAAATTGTTATTCAAAAGCATTTACGTTTATTGCTTGGGGTTACCTAAATGTATCTTAAGTGATGTCTAAATGCCGGGTTTTTTTTACAGATTTTGTTTTACATTAGTACTTTAGTGGGGGATTTGTGGTGTTCTTTAACTAATCATTGAGTCAGATCCTAATGACCAGTATGTTACTTCCGAAAAGTTCGAAATGGTCAAATATTTTTTTCTGTTCTCTTTATACCAACCTAATCATTGACTCTACAGACAATGCGATTGTCTTATAACGGAATGGACACTAATCCTTAATGTATAGAATGTAAAATTGCCATCAATAGATAATACATGAAATTTATTTTCTGCTTTTTGAACTCTCTCTGTATACGTGCTGTCAGCCTTCAGTACATCTTTTAAAAATTTGCTGCACCACAAATGCAAGTATGTGATAAATCGAGTAGTAGTATCCCGTTTCCGATATTGATTATATTATAAACTGAATGGCATTTTCAAGTATTTCTGCAAATAAATAGAAATTGGTTAGCTACATTTGTATTATGCAGAACGATTTGAGAATTGAAATATAATACGAAAATTGGAAAAAAGGATATTGGATATGTATGTAACTTATTATGTTTTTAAAATAACCGATTAAATTTTTGTGAGCACTTTCATTCATATCATCATACTACGCAAACTGTTATAAACTCTTAAGTATGATTGGTATATATATATATTTTTATTGCAAATATGACATATTTTAGTCAAGATTATAGATCAATTTCGACAGTTCTTTGGAGGTTCATCAGTAGGCATAGCTTCTACAGTTCGATTTTCCATCTTTTTTTATCTATATGTAATATTATGTCGTCATTGTGCGTTTCCAATTTTATAATACATGGAATATAACTTTTTATTTACATTAATGGGGTCCTGCAAACCAATAATTAAACCAATTACTTAAATTTGCATCAATATTTATAAATGAACAGTCTCTATTTTTTAAAATATTTTTGATAGATGCCTTTAAATTCACTAAATTGTTCTAAATGTATTATAAAATCATCATTACAATGAAAACATTAAAAAAAATTATTTTAAATAAAAGTTGTAAATACAGAAACTTCGAAGAACTTTCAAGTAGTATTTTGATCCAATTTTTATCCAAAAATTATCAGTAGAACCACAAATTTCATTCCAGTGGAATAAACACACATGACAACTAAAAGCGTGAGACGTCATTACGCAAGTGTGTGCAATTTACACGCATCTTGTTGAATTGAATTTACATTTATTTTCTTTTATTTGATGGATTATAATAATATAGCAATATTCTAAAAATAACAATATTGAATCATATTACCTTTCTCCACGCATGTTTTTTTGTCATCTAGCATGTGGTATCCTGTTAGACAAGTGCACTTATAATCTCCTTGCTTCGTTAGTGTGCATGTTTGAGTGCATCCTAGAGCCGCACACTGAGCTGCAGATAAACAAAAAAAATCAAAATAATTAGAAGACTTTATACAAATCATTATTGCAGAATTATCATATATAGCATTTCAAAAATCTAAATGTTGTTTACATTCACGTTATTTTGAAATGTGTTATTACTGATGACGTAAAATGTATTAGAGAACAGTTGGGATTTCACCAGAGAAAGAAATGCATTACCTAAAAGCTTTCTGTCATCTTTCTTTTTCTCGCACTTTAGTCCTTCAAATCCTGGCGGGCATTCACAGCTTTTAACAGTGGATCCTATGTAATACCTGAAAAAATAAAAATCATATGAATATACATAATAAATTATAATAAATTGTCATTTATTAAGTTAATTCATTAATGGTGTGCATTAGTTAACTGATTCATTAATTACGTGCATTCGTTATTTGCATATTTATTAATTAAGTACCGTGTTTTGTACACGGTTTTTGATGGCATAATAAGCAGATGAACATATATTATATTATATAATGCAATACATAATAAAATATTATAATAAAATATTATTTTTATTTGGTCTACGAATGGCATAGGAGAAAATCTGTGCAACCCTCAGCCACAAAATTTGGTACAGTGAGTCAGGTTCTGAGATATCTCAGCAAGATTTTTAAAAACTGATTTTAATTTAAAATTAAAAGTCATGAGCTAAAATGTCTAACTTCCATAGAAATCGGTCCGTTTTTTAATCAAATTTATCGAGCAGACGATTTTCTGAGCACAAATGATAAAGACCTTCGTCGTTGATCGACGAAAGGGGCATCTGTTATAAGACATGGTTAATATGCAAAGTTCTAACTCTTTGAATTTTAGAAATATAACTTTGATTTTTAAAGTATACGATTATTCCATCATTATGAAAGTTCTGTGAGAAATTTACTTGAATCAGACTTTATCAAACATGTACCTATAAATGCGAAAATTATGACTCATGCAAAATTGTGTAACTCTCGATGGGAAACATTTATCACATTTATCACATTTGCCAATTTTATTCTGTAAAAAACCCTTTTGAGGAAAGTAATACTTCGGGGCAAAAATATAATTTGATATAACTATATCTTAAAACGAAAACGAAAACCATTCGATCACAATCTTATTGTTTTTCAGCCTTTCGCGTTCAAGATTTAGCCTTCTATTTAAAAAATAGTTATTAATCAGGCGTGATATGGAAATTATTAAAATATCTGTAGTCGTGAATTCATTAGATCTTGGGGGAGCTAGTTACTCCACCAAGAGGGTAAATTGTCAAACTTGGTATCAATCGAAATATTTTTCAAGCCATTTTAAATGAAGTGCTAACTATATTACCTTCCTTATATACATAATGTATCAGGAAACCATTGTGACGGGGTCGGAAATTCGAATTCGAGTTTTCGACGGGAGGGCACTTCTCAAGCATTCCTGATCACGAACAGAACACTTTTGAAGTGATGTGTGTGTGTGTGTGTCAGTGAGACTGTGGAGACGATATCTCGCGAACGAATGGAGCGATTCGAATGAAATTTGGTACAAAAATCACACTCTATGAATACTCGAAGCCTATTGTTTTAAAATATAATCGAATGTTTAGAACTGTCCTAAATTTTCGAATGAAATTTTGATAAAATCATCAAAAAATCAAAACTTTTAATAAAGTTACGCAAATAGACATTTCTTAAGTAATTTTTCCTTAGAAAACGATTTACATAAATTTTAGAACACTAGGATGAACCGCTGTCGAGATATTACACATTTTTCAAATAAATTTAGCAAAAAGTCCCATAAATTAAAAAAAAATTAACTGTTAAGAAACATGTTCACTTTTCATATGTAATATCATGCGTTAAATTTGGTGACATCATTCCCGTGGATCTAACTCGTTCCATTTACGAGAAAAGATACTTTGAGTAATACTTTTGTATTTGAACGCCAATAGTCATTTATCTGCTGTAAGAATAACTTATTTCTCCGTCTATTACTCTTGGCGAGATCTTGGCGACGAATTTGGAGGAATGTCACCAACTTGGCGACACTTTTAAATGTTGCCAAATTAACGAAAATCTTGCCAAATGGATAAAAATGACGCTAAATCAATGAAAATGACGACTAATTCAAGAAAATTCAATATCTTTGAAAGAATATAAGTATCTACTATAAGGATAACATTTTTTTAAACTTTAAAAGTAGTAAATTCATTGCATTATATAAGGAAAGTCATGTGTTGCCCACATCAGATTTTTTTTTAATTGTGATCATTTAGACCAACGGTACTGATTTTTCAAGTTCTTTCTAACAAAATTTGTAGATAAAAAAAATCCCAATATACTTACAATGGATTCTGGTATAAGCATGTCGAGTTGAGCAGTTCTCATGTTAATTTTCTAAACCAAATCAGATCGTAGGACCATAAAATATGAAAACTTCACGAAGCTCTCTATGAAAAAACATGTGAGTTCTCAAAAGGCAGTGCATGTTTTCTAGAAGCACGTGCGATAGCTTGGGATCACATGACCTTCAAACAATAGTTTTTTAACTCTGTTTTTCAAAGATACGGATTTAAACACATACTCTTGAAGTTTCTTTAAAAATAAAGACTGTTTATTAATAACATAATTTGTAATTTTTTTAAATTTGTCTGCATATCCATCTTTTTTAAATCTATGTAATCAATTTTTATTTATATGTACATAACGCCCTTAAATATATCCTTTCATGAAGAAGTGAAGTGACCACTGTTATTTCAAAGGTGCCATTTCATCCCAGGGTAATTTTTTGTGTTGAACTATTCTAATTGGGCTTTAACTTCAAGGAGCTTTGTCCAGATTGTATGTTTCATTAATTTCATCAATATGTTTTACAATAATTTTTTATTTTTACTTCACAGCATGAGCATTAATCATTATTTAATGCGTAGCAAGAATATAGAGTATGATCAGTTCGCTCAAGAATGTAGAGTAAAAAAATCTGATGTGGGCAACACATGACATTCCTTATATAGTGCAATGAATTTACTATTTTAACAGTAAAAACAATAGGTTATTTTTATAGTAGGTATATTCTTTACAAAATATTCAATTTTCGTCAATTAATCGTCATTTTCATTGATTTAGCCTCATTTTTAACACTTTACAACAAAGTTGAAAAGTGTTTATGACTTTGTTCATTCTGTCTGTCTGTCTTCTGTCTGTCTGTCTGTCTGTCTGTCTGTCTGCCTGTCTGTCCGTTAGCACGATAACTGCCGTAAAAATGAATCAAAATGAAATTTTAGTATGTTGTTCAGGCGGTCTATAGGACCTATGGGAATATAAATGAATAATATCACTCAATTAGTTTTGGATTGAACCCGGGTTGAAAAAATGGAATACATTGAGCCCTATGGGACCTAATTTTTCAAGCATTTTTTAAGCGGATTTAAAATTCACAAATTGCTTCGAAAATTTTAGGCAATATTCAAATTGTTCCATAAAATATATAAAAAAAAATTCAGCGAAATATATTCAGTTGTTCTTTAAATAAAAATTAAAATAATAATAACACCTCTTATATGAAGTGATCACGTGTCCATGATATGAAACGATCACATGACCCACTTCAAAATGATATATGGCATCCATCTTGTGTCAAAATCGTGATTTTTAAAGTTCTTTTTAATTCATATTGAGTGTTGTATCCGTTCTAAAAGTACTTTATTTTTGCCTAAATTCTGTGCATCTACATACTGAAACAACGCAATGACAATATATTTCAGTTTAAATGCTCTTCTAAATTTGATTATTTCTGCTATTAAGCCTATTTTTCACCTATGTAAAATGTAAACAGCAAAATATGTAGAATGAGTTGTATTAGAATCGCTGTAATTCTTTAACACAAAATTATTTAGTCCATGGAGTCTGCTTAGCTGATGTGAATGAAATATTCATTGATTTTAGAAAGAGACGGACGATATTTTTCGATGAAGTTTTACGCATAGAGTTTACTTACTTGTAACTCAATGGTCTTAATTTTTAAATAAAATAAATTATTATAGTATTGTGATGAATGACATGAATGGAGGAATTATTTATGAATGAAATGTTGCTTTTATAGAGAGAGCCAGGCGTGTTATTTTTTATGACGTCATTTGAATGAATTTCAGTTGTTTTCGATGAAGTTTTCAAATATAATAAATTATCGTAGTATTATGATAATTCTAAAATTATTACCGAGGAATGTATCATATTTCAGAGATGTTTAAACCAGGCAATTTATACTTTAATGCCGTCATTTGAATGGAGTTAATTTTTTTCGATGAAGGTTTAAGGTTTCAAATATAATAAATTAATGTAGTATTGTGATAAGTTTTAAAATATTACCGAGGAATGTATTGCATTTTAGACATGTTTAAATAAAATTGCATTGAAGTTGGAAAGTGTTTCATAATCAATGCTTTAAGCATGATTGATCTTTCTTGTTATCCATTTGGCGAGTTTTTCGTCGATTTAGAAACATTTAAACAAGTCGCCAAGTTGGCTATATGCCACCAAATTTGTCGCCAAAATTTTGCCATGCGTTATGAATGTTGAAATAAGTTACTCTTACAGCAGATAAATGACTATTGGAATTCAAATACAAAATTATTACTCAAAGTACCTTTTTTTTTATAAATGGAATGAGCTAGTTCCACGAGAATGATGTTACCCCAAATTTATCGCATGATATTACATATAAAAATGAACATGTTTCTCAATAGGTAATATTTTTTTTATTTTACAGGATTTTTTGATAATATTTTTTAAAAATGTACAATATTTCGAGAACGGTTCATGCTAGCGTTCTAAAATTTATGTCAATCGTTTTCTAATGAAACGTTACATAAGAAAAGTCTATTTGCGTAACTTTATTAAAGGTTCTGATTTTTTAATGATTTTTTCAAAATTTCACTCGAAAATTTAAGAGGATTCTGAACCTTCGATTGCGTATAAAAACAATAGGCTTTCAGTATTCACGGATTGTGATTTGTGTACCAAATCTCATTCGAATCGGTCCATTAATTCGTTAGTTATCGTCTCCATAGCCTCACTGAGACACACACACACACACACACACAGACAGACATCCTCTCAAAAATGCTTGATTCGCGAACAGGGATGCTTGAAACGTGCTCTCCCGTCGAAAACTCGAATTCGAATTTTCGACCCCATCACAATACTGTCCTTATACATTATGTATATAAGGAAAGTAATATATATATATATATATATATATATATATATATATATATATATATATATATATACTTTAGTTACCTTTAGTTATAGATTACCTTAGTTTAATGCAACACGAGCTATATTTAGATACGTGGATTCTGAAGAGTCGAATGATATATAATATCTTTATAAAACGAAATATCTTTATGAAATATCTTTAAAAAACGAAAGTATCTTAAACATATTTCATAAAAATTAATGAAACCGCTGAAATATTAATAAATATACTGAAACTTAAAATCGAAGTTACTACAAAATATAATGGCTTGAAAGTGTTCATCGGTTTAGGAGACATAAATATTTTTCAGATTAAAAAGAACGGAGAACCATCTCCGTTAAATTTGGATCGTTTTCTGCAACCAAATATCTCGTGACCCCAAAGTTATAGATTTACCGAATAGAAAAAAAAAATCTGATGTGGGCAGCACATGACTTTCCTTATATAATGCAATAGATTTACTACTTACAGTAAAAAAAAATAGATCATTCTTATTTTAGATTCTTATATTATTTCCAAGATTCTCGTCAATTAGTAGTCATTTTCATTGATTTAGCGTCATTTTTATCCATTTGGTGAGATTTTCGTTAATTTGGCAACATTTAAAAAGTCGCTAGTTGGCGACATTCCGCCAAATTCGTCGCCAAAATATCGCGAAGCGTTATGGACGGAGAAATAAGTTATCCTTATAGCAGAAATATGACTATTGGCGTTCGAACACAAAAGTATTACTCAAAGTATATTTATTCATGAATGGAGCGAGCTAGATCCACGAGAGTTGTGTCACCAAATTTATCGCGTGATATTACATATGAAAAATGAACATGTTTCTCAACAGTTAATATTTTTTTTTTTATATATGGGAGTTTTTGATAAATTTTTTTGAAAAATGAGCAATATCTCGAGAACGGTTCATGCTAGCGTTCTAAAATTTACGTCAATCGTTTTCTAATGAACAATTATATAAGAAATTACTATTTACGTAATTTTATTAAAGATTTTAATTTTTTTATGATTTTTTCAAAATTTCACCCTAAAATTTAGGGGGGTTCCGAACATCCGATTGAGTATAAAAACAATAGGTTTCCAGTAATCACGGATTGTAATTTTTGTAATAAATTTTGTTCGAATCGCTGCATTAGTTCGTCAGCTATCGTCTCCACAGTCTGACTGACAAACACACACACAGTCATCATCTCAAAAACGTCTGATTCGTGATCAGGGATGCTTGAAACGTGTTCTGCCGTGGAAAACTCGAATTCGAATTTTCGACTCAGTCACAATACTTTCCTTATACATTATATGTATATAAGGAAAGTAAAAATGAAAAGTAGAAACCACTACCTTCTGGATGGTTCAAGGAAATTTCCGTAGGAACATTCGTGTCTGTGCGTTTAGTTTAGTAATTGATATTAATTAAATTATAAGAATCGTATTTCAGTCCCTTATAAAAAGTCTAACGTTGCCAATGTCTGATTTTTATGAGTATAAATGAGTATAAATAATTTTTATGATTATAAATGCTGCAATTTTTAAACGTCAGAAAACTGCGACACGGTGGTTTGACGCCATTTTGCACTAAATTGTTTTAATAGGATTGCACGAATAATATCTTGACCAATAACATCGATTCACCACGAATAATAATCACGAATAATATCGATCCATGGCAGACTCATGATTCCAACAAATTTCAGGAATGCTTTAAGGATTAATGCTTTAATGTAGATAATATATCGCATTTAATGTGATTATGTGACGGATGTTAGTAAGAAATGTGTACAAAATGTAACTTTATATACGGATCCCCAAGAAAATGTTCCATTATAAAATATTTCACATATTGCATTTAATCAAATAAAAAACGTTTCATTGTCATAGGGTCAAAATTACTTAAGGTTTCGACGGGTAATTGAGGACTGTTTAAAACTTTTGCTAAAGATAGTTACACATGTGAATTTGGGAATGGGAATTCTATCTAATAAAATTGAATTTTCATGCAACCGCTGAAATCTATGGGCAATATATTTTTATATATGTGTGCTCTTGTTTTATTGAATAATAGTTGTTTGATTATAAACTTTGAAACTTTCAAGGATAACTTTATATATAGAAAGGTTCGCTTTTTATCACAAAAAAATAATTTAAATAAATGAGAAACATTTTCCTAATGGGAATTATGTTTTTGGAGGACATATAGAAAAGTGAAATTTTGATGATTTTACTGAAACCTGGTATGTGACGAATGTTTCGCAATATAAATGTCTGCTTAGTTTGAAGTATTGACATCCTGTATTGCAGTACTATTGTATAATCCATACTAATAGAATTGAACTTCCTTTTATTTCATAAGGTAAATTGTACATATCAATACATCAGTGCCAAAGCTGTATCTCAAAAATTCCGAGTAAATATGTACTGAATGTTAAAATATCGCCAATATTACAGTTAGATATGTCGAAACAATGACGTAGGAAATAACAACTAATAGCTCGGGAAATAAAAATCAGATAAATAATGAGGGGGATGAATAAAAAAGTTCCTAAACTCCGCGCAAACAACTTGCCAGGAAAAACTAGTTGATAAGTTGACAAGTTTTCCAGAGGGAAATCCTTTGTGATGAGGATGATGGGCCTCACAAAAGTAGGTTGCGTTTCTTGTCATTTGAATAGTTTTCCAGATAAAGTTCTTCGAGGAATGCTTCTTCTGTTATGTCATAAATGTTTCATTTTAATAAGATATTCAATACACAGTTGAGGAGTTATATTCAAAGATTATATTCAAAGTTAAGAAGTTATATTTTATGATCATTTTGAGATAATTTTTACTTGTATAATATTGATCACTTGTATCATATTGTAATTGGTATTAAACTAACGTAAACTATAATCAATTCCAGTCAAGCTACGGGGAATGATAACGGGCAGACAGCACATGTCAGGAAGTGAAATGCAGGGAGTTTAAACACAATTTAAAATTCTCTATTTTATTTAAATAAAAATATAGTTATACGTTTTCTTTTAAAATTCATATATTTAGGTTAATATATAAAACAAAAAATAAAAATTATATATATTATTTAATTAATTAGATCAGTTTCGTTGCTACGTATTGTAGTTGAATTATTTTTGACTGTATGGCAGTTTAGTATGCATTTCTATATAAATATTCTACACACCTAAATCTTTTTAATTTGTTGTGGTAGCTAATGTTTTATTTTTTTAAAAAGAAGCATTTTGCATTTTGGATAAAAAGTAATTGAGTTTTCGCATCAATAAATAATTGTGAGATCGTAACGAAACTTGGCATGAAGGTAGGAGTCAGACAGATATACAAATGATTAGAAATACATCGTGATTGCGCATTGCATAATATCACCAGAGGGAGTTGAACTTTATTCACCCTGGGGCCGAAAAAAGATACGCAGCGACTTTCTGCCTAAACGTAATGTGTTGCAGAGGGGTGCTTTTTCATTAGGGGTGCCGTTACGCCGCCATCGAAAACAATATGATCAGCTGTCAGTGTTTGAGAGGGGAAGAATCATCGGGATGAAGAAAGCCGGGTGGTCAGCTCGGCCAGTAGCCCGCCATCTAGACCGTTCTGACTTTATTTTGAGGAGGTGATGGGACCAGTGGACGAGGGAGAGGTCGCATACACGGCGGCAAGGCTCAGGACGACCTCGACAGATCAATAGCCGAATAGACCGTCACATCACCTGACAGGCACGTTCAACGCCAACTGCATCATTGTCTGCTATCAGGACACAGACAGCACTTTCACTACGGGCCTCTGTGTCCATACCATCGTGAGGCCCTGGCTGAAGGACATTTCGTATCGCCGCGCCGCACAGTGGTGCCAAATGAGGAATTTGCGGAAAAAACCTCACAACTTGTGCATTTCTTAATAGTTTTGCATACTTTTTGCGCATGTAGATAAGTTAAAAGTAAGATTTTATATGCATGCCGAAACAGCGAAGGTTGCAAAAAGTTGCAGCTGATTTTCACAGAGCAGTTGCATAATAGTGTCTGCTTTCGAAATAACTTATCCAGAGCGTGTAGGAACGTGTAGCTTTTTTATAGGCTTAAAGAAATGAAGGAAAACAAAAAATTTTATATATCTATATTTTACGCTTTATAGTATGATTTTGACTATGTTTTTACGAAATGTATTCATGTCAGAAATAAGCTGATATTACATATATTGAAAATACGTGAGACATATAATTATAAATATCCAAAAAAATTTTGGAAAAAATATTGAAATTTTAGTTAGAAAAAACAAGATTTCAATTAGAATGTGGAAGTCTTGTTTAAGATCAGTTTTTCCTTCTAGTTATACTGAATAAAATACATTTATTTACATGGAAAGATACTTCGGTTCATTGCCTAACAAAAAATAGTAGTTGGCATCGAAAAATATTATTTTCGGGTTTCGGTGTCTTTTTCCGCCATGGCACCAGTGTGCGCCGTGCTACTAATGACACCCACACATCGTCGCCTCCATTTGGAATGGTGTCGCGTTCGACGGGATTGGGCCGCCACCGAACGAAGGCATTGATGGCATGGATCGAGGCATGAATCGAGGCATGAATCGAATTGAAGGCATGAATCGAGATTCAATTTGGACAATGTTGACAACCGTGTACGCGTGTGGAGGCCCCGTGGTGAACGCCTCGATACTGAATTCGCTTTACAGCGCCACACCTCTCCCACAGCTTTTATGATAGTATGGGGTGCTCTCGCATACGACATCCGGTCACCTCTAATATTGATCCACGGAACCATGGCAAGCAGCGGTACGTTCGTGACATCCTTCAGCCTAATGTGTTGCCACTCATGGCAGAGCTATATGAATAACTTCAACCTTTGGGGCTATGCTGCTTTAGCTAGTATATCTAATATTTACAACAAAGGTCTTATAAGTACTTTACAACACTTTTACTTGTATCACATTTACAACTCAACAACGATTACGAACTTATATATCGTTTTGGAAATTTTTGGAAAAAACACTTTACTTGTGAGATTGCAAATCGATTTACAAAAGTCGTCAAGTTTTTATATTTAAGAAATCTCGTTGATAATGTCACCGACTATTTTATCCCGATCAAATGACCCAGACATTAAAATTACAGCAATTATTTAATGCTATATTATTTTTTTTTTACTTAGACTGTCAGATTTAACCGAAGGACTGGCTGCTTGAAGGACTTTTAGATCCATAGATTTGTATACAGACATCCACTTCCATTTCATCTAAGTCGTCACATGTCTTTCAAAATTTACTTTACCTAATGTCCTAAGATGTTTCACATCAAAATTAAATTTCGAAATATTGAACCATTTTAATATACCAACCTTCCTGAAATATTGCAAGATATAAAAAAAAACCCGTAATGTAAATTGTCCATTACAATGTATAAAACACAAAATTAAACATTATTCAGTATATGCATCGCTTGTCGAAATTGTTATATAAAGAAATGACTATATTTGCAAAGAATATTCCTATGCCTCATTGCAAAACCGTTGGATATTTTATTTCATAATTTGTAAAAACAAGTGTATTTCATTTCTGTCCATCAACTTTTTTTATTTTTCTGTAAATTAGGTCGTGACGAAAACCATTCAGAGAAAAGCTAATTCCATTTGAATTTATTTCGTTAAATTCTTAAAAACCGCTGAAGCCCGATATTTGAATCATTGCCAACAGTATCCAAAATATCAAAGATAACTATTGCACTGAAATAAAAAATCTGATGTGGGCAGCACATGACTTTCCCTGCAGACATATCCACGTTCTCTTAACTGGACTCATTTTCAAAGGTGGCGTAGAGAAAATACTAAAATATCTCGAGAATGACTAGTCCTAGTATAACAGGATTGGTCTTATTCTTTCTTTTTATAAAAAATTACGTATAAAACAAGCATTTAATGGGTATATTTGCGCATACGTATTTTTTATTTTAGATTTTGCAATTTTTGCGGGCCATTTTGCAAAAAAAGGCAGGATATTTTTTTTCCAAATCGGACCAAAATCTAATCAGCACCAGAGTGACCCACAAGACACTTATCTACCGACTTTTGTGAAATTAGGCCTATTAGTTTTTCAGCTAGAGTGGATACAAGTTATTGCGGGCCATTTCGCAAAAAAAGGCTGGTTACGAATCGTACCCAAACCTAACCAGCACCAGATTCGCCCACAAGTGACTTACCAACCAAATTTTATGAAATTCGGTCAATTAGGTTTTTAGTTAGAGTGGATACAAAATCTGCACAGACAGAGAGACACACAGACAGACAGACACACATACATAAAGACAAACAGACAGACACAAAGACAGACACAGAGACACACACACAGACACACATACAGACGTCATGCTAAAAATAGATTTTTCGTATTCTAGAGGTCTCAAAACGTGTAGATCCGACGAAAACTCGAGTTGCGATCATCGGCATAATTCCAATACTTGTCCTATACATGACCATGTATTGCAGGGACAATAAAAAGATATGATTGAAAGGTTCGTTGTCACTGTAATTCCATCATAGAAAATCCTAAAATATGTTTATTGCATATGTGAGATTATGATATAACACATGTTTATTTTAAAATCATATGAATCCTCTAACTTACATTTCTTTGTTTTAGATGGTTTTTAACGCTTTCCAACATAGTTGAAAATGTTTAATAATTTGTTTATTCTGTCTGTCTGCCCATTTGTACAATAACTAGCGTAAAAAGGACTTAGGCAAAATATAATTTCAGTATATTGTTGAGAGCGTCTCTGGGACATACGGGGATGTAAATGAATAATATCACCCAATTAGTTTTGGATTGAACGTTTTTTAAGCGAAGTTAAAATTCTGAAATTGCTTCGAAAATATTAGGAAATATTCAAATCATTCCATAAACTATAGAAATAAATTTCAGCAAAATATGTCCTGTAGTTTTTTAGCTAAAAAATAAAATAATAATTATATCCATATAATATGAAGAGATCACGTAACCCGCTTCAAAATAAAATATGGCATCCATCTTTTTTTTTCAATATCAAAATCGTAATTTTCAAAGTTCTTTTAAATTTATATTTAATGTGGCATCCGCCCTACAACAGCTTTATTTTTGCGTATTTTCTGTGCATCTGAATTCTGAGCCAACACATATACAATATTTTTCAGTTTAAATGATCATTAGACTTTGATTATTTCTACAACAAAGCCTAATTTTAATGGATGCAGAATGTAAACAAGTGATTGTAAGATGAGTTGAATAAGAATTGGCAGAATTTTGTCACGCTAATCTGGAATAAAAGTGATACGTATACAAATGGCACTTTCATTGCTTTTACAATGAGAACTAGATGATTTATATTTCGATGACGTCATTTGAACAAAGTTAATTTTTTCGAAGAAATTTTAAGTTTTCAAATATAATAAATTACTGTAGTACTGTAATAATTCAAAATATATCAGCGCTGAATGTATCGCATTTTAAAGATTTTTAAATAAAATTGCAAATCTGTAGTCTCCGAAGTTTACAATAGCTGACATGAATGAAACATTCGTCGATTTAACATAGAGAAACATACGATTTTAAAGCAGACTTTTCCTATGAAGTTTTAAGCATAGAGTTAAATTACTTTTACTTCCATGGTTTTAAGTTTTTAAATAAAGTAAATTATTGTAGTATTGTGACGAATGAAGGGAATGGAATATGAATGAAATATTTACTGCTTTTACATATAGAGCCAGACTATTTATATTTCAATAACTTTATTTGAATAAAGTTCACTTTTTCGATGGAGTTTTAAGTTTTCAAATATACTAAGTTATTGTAATATTGTGATAATTTCAAAAATATTACCGCTGAATGTATCGTATTTTTGAGATGTTTAAACCAGGCGATTTATATGTCAATGAAGTCATTTGAATAAAGTTCATTTTTTCGATGAAGTTCTAAGTTTTCGAATATAATAAATTTCTGTAGTACTGTGATAATTTAAAATATATCAGCGCTGAATGTATCGCATTTTAGAGAGGTTTAAATAAAATTGCATTTCTGTTGGAAAGAGTTTCATAATCAGTGCTTTATGTATGATTGATTTTTGGAGATCTTTATTAGATTTATATAATACTAATTGTGTACCCGTTCTTCGTACGGAATATAAAATATATAGGAACTTAATTTTCTATTTGAGGTTAAATTTTAATATATGAATATTTTCTTTTGAAAATTGTAAAATGATTCTCACAGAAAAAGAAAAATAGTGAGTTTTCTTATGCTGAGTTAATAAACAGATAGAAAGAAACTCAAATTACAACAAAACTGAATGTTGTATAAGCAACGATACATAGCATATTCTAAACTGCATATCCCTCTTACGTGAAATCAAACAAATAAAATATTTTCAACTGTATTAATATATAAAGGTTGAACTGCTTATTAAACAAAATATGTCATCTCTATAATATAATCTAAAAATTAAAAAAAACTAAATTTTTAAAAATTATAAAAAATAAACTAAATATTTATAAAAACTTCAAAAATAACTCACTATTTTGTAAATAGAATATTCTAAATGAGGCTCTTGGTAAAACTCGAGTTTTTTGCATAAAATACTCTAAACGAAGCTGTTGGCAGAATCAAATAAATTAATATTACCTCTGAGTAAAAACAAATAATTAAAATTTTACTGTTGCTAAAAAAATACATAGCGATATATAGTAGTAATACACATGGCAAACGATAAAAAACTAGAAGAAAAGAAACACCATTATCATTCCTTAAATATTATCTGCAGATTTATTTTTTTTTAATTCGTCAATTTATAAATCTTCCATAATTTTATAACGTTTCACAACGATCGAATCACATTATAGGATTTTGATTTCCATTTATAACAGAGATACAGAAAAATGATTAAATCACGTTATTTTGAACGCTCAGATAACGACTGAGTTCCGTTTATTTGGAAGCTTATAACGATTGGGTTACGTTCAGAGTAGAGGAATATAAAAAGCCTCACGAAATCCTAAATTTGATGTGGTACAACGGCTACGCAGGGCTTCTGCAAGGCTATGCAGCAGAACTACGTAAAATTTGGTACAGCCGTTTCTTGTGGTGATGTGATAAAGAAATAAAAAAAAATTATATATATATATATATATATATATATATATATAAATTACGAAGTCTTTATTATAAAACAAAAAATATCTCTTAGAATATGATACAATATAAAATGTTTATATTGAAATACTTATTACTAGTACTTTATTATTACTAATTTTCATTAAAAATAACTGATTGCTCAATGTCTCCTTCAATAGACATTTAACCTTTTAATACGTGATGCTCTTAATACATTTCTAACAATTTTATCAGGTTTATATCTCATTCGACAGTACGACCGCGTGACAAAATACGTTCCGTGAAAAATGCAACATCGAAAAAAAATCTTATAAAAAATACATCCGTCTGTTTCTATAGATTGTGTATGATCTACTGACGTACATTTCGCATATGTATGATTAACGTTATTCAAAACATGATCATTGGGTCTTAGGGAATCAATACACAGAATCTTAGCTCAAGTTTACTCAAATGGAGAGTAATGCTTTTAGAATTTTCATAGCATGTAAAGACCCCCCCCCCTCATGCACACGATCGCTTAAAAATGTTTTCTTGGAAAAAACATTGTCATCACTACCGAATATGAGAGTTCATTAATCCATTTATTTTATTCTATAATAGTATTCCAACGAAGAAACAAAGTGAATGGATAATGGGATCTTGATAACACCAAAAGCTTGATTTTCATATTACCTTTATTGCAATGTGCAAATAATTAACTGGAACATAGAAATACAACAATCCTTTATCTTTTATTGCATCTTATCAGTGCATATTGGTTGATTTTTCTACGAGTTAATCACAGTAAAAAAATCATAAATTATTCTTGAACCGTTGACGCTAATAATACTTATTCTTCCATTTCCAATCCATGGGAAAGAAAATATTTCATAGGAATAGGGAAATGGAAAATTCCTTTACCCATGGCAACATCTTTGAAATTTTTCTTTTCTTTTCCATGTGCAGGTATTTAACGGCGAGAAAACATAGACTAATTATTGAATTTGTTAATATTTGAACCTCGATTATAATATATTATTTCACATGGGCAAAGCAAACATTTCAAAGAAAAATTTAGGCCACTCTTGATCTTAGGCCACATTTAATGTTTGACCACATTATAATTATCTCCTACAAGTATATTGTATCAGAAATTAGATAGAATAATTATTAACCGTTGGCCCCTACATGACTATATATCCTTTTCATGTACAAAGATTTCACAGTCTACAGAAAGCAAAATAATCCTGATGATCCTTGTTCGTTCACACATCATTCTTAATTTATTTATTTTCTTCTATCCAAATGATATTTTAGATCACTTCTGAGATTTAATTATTTTTATTCTCTAATTGCAGTCATACGTATTAAATAAGCTCAATCTTTAAATTTATTTATTATGTAAATGTAATTTCACTATTAAACTATGAGGCACAAGCGCATGAATTAAAATAGTCTTTGATTTGCATAAAAAAGTAATTACTTCCCAGAACTTTAAATATTGAATAAAACTAATAATTCTATTTAAATGATTAGAAGATAAACTAGTTTATATAATCGAAATAACTTATCTTCAAAAAACCCAATCGAAAACGACAAACAACTTTAAAACTGAAAATCTGCACTTCACTAAATTACTTTGCGATATTAATATGTTCTCTCTTCTACTGCCTTAATAAAAAATAAGCATCATACGAGATTCTTCTATATTACAAAAGAACTCGACACTTTTAGAAAACTAATAAAACTTGGTATTAATTTCATGTATACTCCTTACGTGAATGCTAGTAGAATTTCAATTACACGACGTATTCTGCTTCAAAACAATCTGTGAACATTTATAAGAGGAACACAAATAAACAATATTTCTTTTTTTTCTTATTCAAGAGATGTCAAAGATAAATTAAAGCCATTCTAAAATTTTACTGAAAGACATATTTATTGTTATATTCATAAAGCGTCACTGTTGAGGGCATCTTTAATGCCAAGATTACGCTAGTATTAAGAATAACCATGGATCAGTTTTTTACTTATTATGTATCGTCAAAATTGAATATCAGATATATGTAATAACAGCAAAAAAATGTGCTATATACCACAACTTTAGGAACTTCTATAGTAACCGGACAAACTCAATCAAACCATGTATCCAAGTTCAATTTTCTTGCTGATTTTGATCGAGCTACACAAGACTGCAAATCTATATAAATAAAAATGAAAATCTGTCTGTCTGTCTGTCTGTCTGTCTGTCTGTCTGTTTGTCACACCATCACGGGAGAACGGCTGAACCGAATTTGATGAATTGTGGGTAGCCCAGAAATAACCCCACTTAAAATTATATCCGTGTTTTGAGTTTCTACGGCCAGTGGTTCTCGAGATATTTGTAAAAAACGAAATTTTCGTTTGTCTCATCATCACGGAAAAACGGCTGAACCAAATTTAATGAAATTTGATGAATAGCCTTGAAATATCCCCCCATAAATTTTGTCCAAGTTTCGAGTTTCTAAGACCTGGGGTTGTCGAGATATTAATGAAAAACGGAACTTTTTCCTAGGAGTTCTCCGTGGTTTATCCAAACGAAAAGCTTGAAAATCGTTTGAAAGTGAATTAAAATTTAATCTCTGAGTTTGATGGGAGATTTTTTGCGTTAATTAGTCACTTTCTGAAAACATGAATTGTTTGAAACATGATTTAAAGGGGAAATCTATCTCCATGGTTCATGGTTTATTTAAAACATGCTTTTACGGAACAATGAGAAGTATAGAGAAATCAAAATCGTTATTTAATTTCGCAGTTTATGTTATAAGACATGACATATTTAACATGTTATAAGATTCTATCTTATATCATGTTACTCAGAAACGCAATTAAATTAAATCTGTCTGTTAATTTTAATAATTATTTTTTCGATTTGAATAATAAATAAATGGATATAAAAATATATTTTAGAAAAGAACGATTTGATTTTTCTTATAGCATTTTTGACTGGATAATATCAATTACGGTCTTCAGGTTTAAAAATTATTGTTATTTATATTTTCGGGGATTATTGATTCAAGGATTATTGATATGTTCAAGTTATTATGCAATTATTTTATTATGACAAAAATTGTTTAAACTCATATATTGTATGTTGTACGAATCTTCTACAAATACACGTGTATATCTTTTAATCTACGAGAATATAAGTAGTACAGGTATATTGACATATGTTTTGATATATATTGGCATATATTGGAATCAATTACGACCTTCTGGTATAAAGAGTACGGATATTATTGATGTTTTCAATTTATAACGTCATCTCTTTTATTTTGGCAAATATTTTTGAGACGCATATTGTAATACGGGTAATCTTCTACTAACACATTGGCATATTTTCTGATCTGCGACAATATAATTAGTACGGGGTTGCATATATTCATTCAATTCCTATTTTTTCTTCTGTAAATTTGCTTACAAAAGGGGCCAGGATGTTTTATTCTTCAGATCTGATCGTGAAGATAATTTTGCATAGTGAGAACATATATTCTTAAACTTCTCTTTAGGAGCAATAAATTTAATATTTTAACAGAATTTGCACATGATTGCGAACTTTAAGTTTCTTTAAATTATACACTCCTTACGAATAACGGGTGTGCTGTTAGTGGTTAATAAATTTTAACATTTTAGGAGGATATATCATGTTGCTCGGCATCGCAATTAAATTAAATGTGTTTGTTAATGTTTTTATTATTTTTTTTCGATTTAAATAATAAATAAATGGATAAATGGATATAAAAGTATATCTTATGAATGGACGGTTTGATTTTTCTTTTAATTATATTAATTGCTGACTGCGATCTGTGATCAATTTCATTTATTTTGGTAAAGAGTTTTCAAGCTTATATCGTATTTAGCTACTAAACTCATATATTGTGTTTAGCCAATAAATTCATATAGCCGATTGTTGAAACAGAAAAAGAGTAGAGCGGGTATATCTTCTAATACAATTGTAGTGTTTTCATTTAGTATATTGAAACGGGATAAGAATGTTTCATTCAGATCTGCAAATTCAAAGCTACGAATTTGGAGGGATATCGCTAATTTGACAACTTTTCTTAAACTTTGCCAAATTGGCGGAAATGTCGCCAAATTGATATAAACGACACACAAACAGCTGCCATAAACCTTCGGGTTGGTCGTGTGGCTTGGGTCTTCTACATATCAATGAAATTTTTTTTTGTTTTGTTAGAAGAGAGTACTGAAATGATGTTTGGTTAGCATTTATCTGTCAGACCAACCATCCTACTTAGTAATACATTTAGCGAATTTTTAAAATGTCACCAAATTGATAAAAATGTTTTCAAATCTATAAAAATATCTTGAAATTGATAAAATTGCGCTACATAAATGATATTAATTGTTTTTTGTTAGGGGATAGTATTGTGATGATATTTCGTCAATTTGTCGCAAAGTGGAACTGTCAGTTCTACAGTCCCACTTGGCGATAAATTTGGCGATTTTTTAAAATGTCGCTAATTTGACGAAACTGTCGCCAAATGTTCCATAGAAATATAACTATTTAGACGATATTTTTTCTACCAATTTATTTGAAGCAAATGATATCATGTCGCTTAGCAACGGATTTAAATCCAATGTGTTTATGCGGCAGACGATTTTTATTAAATCCTTTCCGATTTGAATAATGAAGATATGTATATAAAATAAATTTCATTGCCATTTCATTTTGGACTGGATAATATCAATTATACTCTTCAGGTTTAAACATTATTATTATTGATATTTTCCGGAATTATTGATTCAGGGATTATTGATATTTTTAAGTTATTACGCCAATGTTTTATTGCGGCAAAAATTGCTGACACACGCATATTGTACGTTGTACGAGTAATCTTCTAGGATTGCACGGGTATATCTTCTAACCTACGAGAATATAAGTAGTAGAGGTATATTGGCATATATTTTGATATATATTGGCATATATATTGGAATCAAGTACAGTCTTCTGGTATGAAGATTAAGGGGATTAATTATATATTCAATTTATTACGTCGTCTGTTGTATTTTACCAAACAAAATGTGTGACTCATATTGCAAAACGGGTAATCTTCTACTAATAATCGGACATTATAAGTAGTACGTGTATATCTTCCCACATAATTTTAGCACTTTAATTTTGACATATATTGGAATAAATGACTGTCTTCAGATTTAAAGATTACGGGTTTATTGGTATTTTCAATTTATACATGTAATCTACTAATACAGGTTATATTTTCTAATATTCGCGTATGTAATTAGTACGGGTCCCATACAATTTTAACGCTTTTATTTTGAATATATTGATTCAATTCCATATTTTTTTTATATTTGCTTACATAAGGGGTCCAAGATGTTTTATTCTTCAGATATGTCCATGAAGATAATTTTATATAGCGAGAACAGGGATTCTTAAACTTCTTTTTAGGAGCATTATATTAAATATTTTAACAGAATATTTTGATTAAACATGTCATTTAGTATACTATAAGAATTTGGGCATGATTATGAATTTTAAGTTTCTTTATATTATATACTCCGTAGGAAGAACGGGTATGCTGCTAGTATTAAATATAAATTAAGTGGGTTTTATGATGGTAAAAGACTACAAAAGTAGGATAATTAGACGAATCTTTATATTCTAAACATGAAAGTTTGACTTCATTGAATAAAAGATAAAAATGTTAATCCGATTGTAATAAATGTAAGGAGCGAAACATGAAGCCGTATTCTAAACCTTCGTATAAAATTGCAAGTCATTTGAATCTTTAGGACCAGTGCTAACCTTGACTACAATTGTAAACGGCTTTTGTCAGTGGTAGCTGCTGGGGCTGAGTCTCGCTCTATTTATAGGGATATAATGTACCTAAATATCTATGAAATGTTCTGCCGTTTTCGATGAATGATCGATAATTATCAGTAAATAATTCTGTCATTCTGATTCAGCAAAAGAACTGTATGAATACATAATAATATTTTTGTTTCAAATCTATTGTTTGAAACTAAGAAATGCATTTTAGTAATTTGTGACACTATGCATAATATTTAATCCTATTTACATCATATTTACATCCTATTTAATCCTATTTGCATTGTATTTACATCCTATTTATATCCTGTTTAATCCTATTTGCATTGTATTTACATCCTATTTAATCTTCAACAGAATAAATAGGATGCAAATTCAAAATTATAAAATTATAAGATTTCAGATTTATAAATTCAGATATAAATAATATGAATAAAACACACCGTATCCTTTCTGTCACTAGAAAGACAGCGGCCTTTTTGGTATGCGTCCTAATATACATTTATATTTCTGTTAATATTTAAATACAGTGTTATTTAAAAGTTCAGCATAATTTTAAAAACTTACAAAGTATGGGGTTAGCGTAAACAGCAGAAATTTGTTTGTTAGGTTATCCACTAACTTAAACTAATATCTGTGCACAAATTTTATTAGTTAATGGAAAATGAGCAAATAAGATATGTATATAGCACCTTCATAAATACAACTGACCATATACGGCATGATTATTCTGATTTCTTGCAAAAGTGCTATTGTCATTGTAAAATAGGAACCGATTATGGCATAAAGATACAAATCATTCTTTTTTTATTGGTATATATTCATTGGAATGATTGAATGGGGACAGACGCAGGCATAAAACGCAGAGCACTAAATTTACTACAATGTGTTACCTCTGGACAATGGGGATGATTCCAAAAGCACTGGAGATGCTAGACGACGACCAGTAAAAGTTCATTCAAGAGTTACGATACCTTGGCTGTACCGGTATCTTCCATTAATTGCACTACATTAGAGGTCTATGTCTGCAATGTATCTGTGGAGATCTGTAGCCGCCATAGGAGCAACTGAGCCCAAACAAACTGTTTACAGGAACACTCAATGAAACTTGTCTGTATATCAGACGTCCAACGGTATGCCTCTGGATCATGCTTTTCTACCAGCATGCGCGTTTATAGTGGAGTCAAGAACATTGAACATGGAATCTGAATCACTTGGGCTTTATATTTTTCAATTATGAGTACAGATTCTGTTTGCTGAATTGCTTCTCAGCACTACATGGAGAGCGCAGAGAATGCGTTACCATTCCCTTAAAATCATTGTAAGGGGCACATTTAGAGATTGTGGAGTCTTGGTGTGCTCATACATAATTCCAACTGCACAACTTCGACATAGGTTCTATATTCATGTTTTTAACAGGAAAGGTTTATTTATATTTAACCATTATATATATATATTCAAACATTTATATATATATTCAACCATTCACCTATTGTTGTTAATCTGAGAATATTCCTGTCTTATTAATACTTATCTTGTTTGATTTCTAAACACATGACTTCAACGATGAGCTATAACCCCAAAAGGTAAAAAATCTGATGTGGGCAGCACATGACTTTCCTTATATAATGCAATGAATTTAAAAAAAAAGTCATTCTTATAGTAGATACTTATATTCTTTCCAAGATATTCAATTTTCTTTAATTAGTCGTCATTTTAATTCATTTAGCGTCATTTTTATCCATTTGGCGAAATTTTCGTTAATTTTTGGCTACATTTAAAAAAGTCTCCAAGTTGCCGACATTTCACAAAATTCGTCGCCAAAATCACCAAGCGTTATGGTCGGAGAAATAAGTTATTCTTATAAGCAGATAAATGACTATTGGCGTTCAAATACAAAAGCATTACTCAAAGTATATTTTCTCATGAATGGAACGAGCTAGATCCACGAGAATGATGTCACCAACTATATCGCTTGATATTACATATGAGAAGTGAACATGTTTCTCAACAGTTAATATTTTTTTTAATTTATAGGATATTTTGATACATTTATTTGCAAAATCTAGAATATCTCGAGAACGGTTCATGCTAGCGTTCGAAAGTTTATGTTAATCAGTTTCTAAGAAAAAAATTACATAAGAAATGTCTATTTACGTAACTTCATTAAAGGTTTTAATTTTTTGATGATTTTTTCAAAATTTCACTTGAAAATTTAGGATAGTTCTGAACATTCGATTGCGTTTAAAAACAATAGACTTCCGGTATACACGGATTACACTTTTTGTACCAAATTTCGCTCGAATCGGGTCCATCCGATTCGTGTTCAGAGATGCTTGAAACGTGCTCTCTCGTCGAAAACTCGAATTCGAATTTTCGACCCGTCAAATTACTTTCCTTATACATTATATGTATATAAGGAAAGTAATAATAGAGTTCAAGGTCCACAAATTTATTTTTCATTTAAAGTCACCATAAACAATTCCTTATTTTTTTATTAAAGTAAAGATAATTAATACTCTTATGCACTAAACTCAAAACATATATAAATACTTATTTTTAAAAGATGAAAAATGCTAATTTTAAGTTTAGTACTTGTAATATTTATTAGTTCAATATGTATATACTTTTAAACAAATGTGATAATATTTTTTTTCTTAGCATCTGACACAAACACAACAATATGACACTGAATAAAAATTATTAAAACAAACGCCAAACTGTAAAAAATCTCTATAAAAAGGCAATTTTCATCACTGTATGCTTAATTTGCGTCCAATTTTGATGCAGTTTGCTTTTAATTGATCCTTTAAATGTAAAATATTTTCTAAAATAGAATTTGAAAACTCATTTATTTTCAATGTTAAAAGTACTCTCTCACTTAAAATATAATTGTTTTACGTATTAATAGAAATAGAAACTAATTTGCTGTATAACATATTTATTTTATTTATAATGATTTCTTTAAATATAATTAATAATTATAATAAGTTCATATATTTATATATCATTGCTAGTTACTTGTTCATTTACATATCATCATTATTAGTTATATCACTTACTGCATTTTGTTATGAATTTCAACTCAATCTACTTTTTTCGCATGTGTTACATCATGACACATTAAAATAGCGTGAGAATAATACACAAATTTATATAAATCGTTCAACTGTTTCTGATTAGTTGAAAACTGAAGTTATAACAAACAAAAAGTATTTCGTCTAGCAAGATCTGGATCGAAATTAATTTATAACTCTTACATAACATTTGTGTAAAAACTTCAACAAAAACAAACTATAAGTGAAATTAAAAACTGTGAAATTTCTTTGATATTGTTTCGTGATTAAAAAATTTTTTCGCTAGTACTACTTAAATGAGAAAGCATCAGCTGGAACTCATCCATACTGCAAAATACAGATGCAGTTTTAAGTAAACGAAAGTTAAACTAATGATTAATGCTGTCCTTTCTCGGTGGTAGAATTGCAATTACAAGATGATTTCTTTCTTCTCCAAAGATTATTTTCTTCTCCGAGGAGTACAAGTACAAAAAGAAAACAAAGGAATATTACCTTTTCAATTCAGAAAAGAATATAAATGAATATAAATGAATCTAGAATATAAATGAATAATATTTTCGTGAAAGTTTGGGTAAAGTAATTTTGCTGTGTATTCTTGTAATCTAAATATTTTTAAACATATAATAACAAGTATGTAGAAGTATATATATATATTTGCAAGATAAAAATTTTGAATTAATAGGTTCTAAAATTGGACAGCAGGAGGAACACCATATTGGTGGTAAAATTATTGTCATACTATTATTTTTACTAAAACTGTTTTTAAAGCATTTATTTATCAGGATCAGATAGAGAAGAGAGCGTTAAGGATTACTGATAGGTATTAAACATCATATTTATGAGGAAGTAGGTGTAAATTTCTAAGGATTTCTCATAGCGGGTATTTTCCATTTCTGGTTCAAAAATTTATTTATTCTTGAAATATATATTTTTAATTATTAGCTACATACAGAGCTTAGATAATGATTGGCATGGATTCAATATCGTATTCCAGAGGTGTATGATACTCAGTGTAAATATTCTCACTTACGTTTCTGAAGATGCCACTTTGGATTAAAAAATTTCATTTTTTATTACAACTTTTGTTTCTCAAGATAGGCGGAAGATTGGGCGTAGGTAAAGGTTAATATGGATCCATATTAAATTCCGGATGGATTTTGGGATTCAATTAGCATTTCCACTTCTTGTATTCCTCTTTTCTGTTTCAAAAATTTTCTTATAACATCTTTCTCTGGATTGGCTATAGATATAGTTTACATGATGGTCAATATTCTGCATCGTATTTCGAAGTAGGTTGGGGTTCAATAAGGATTTCCATTTCCGGTGCTAGATATGTCACTTCCGTAATTTATTTTCAAAAAAATACGTATGATTATACGAAAACGTGTACAAAGGAATAAAATATGCTTAATAGTTTGGTCGCAAATGAAATGTGCACAGAAATCACCACCATATGATTAAGACAAAAAATGTTGATACTTAGTGCCATACATTGCTAAAGAAAGTTGGAACTTATTTTCTTTTATTTATTTATTTATATTTTAACTTATTTATTTTTAGAAATCTTAGTTTACCTGGGTTTGCCGGGCTTAAATACTAATATTATAATGTTTTTAGTTCAATATAATTTCAAAATGGTTTCATACATATTGTAAAATATCCTAAACATATCATCAGGAGCTTAATTTCTTCCTTTGTGGGTGGTTTATCCCCTTTAGACATTTTGAAAAAAAATTCATATATTGAAATATAGAAATATAAAATAGTTCAAAATAGTAAAATACCGACATTATAACAACTATGTTTCAAAAAATTATTGGCATATACGTAAAATAAAATTCGTGCAAATGATAACGATAACTTTAACAGGTCAAAATATTAAAATATTAAAAATATATACATACAAATAAAGACACCCTCAACCAAAATCTTCTTGGCTTTTTCCGAAATAAAAAGTTCAAAATATTAAATTAATCACTTATTTTTATTTATTCATAATTATGATATACGAAAAACATATTTCCGTCAAAACAAAAAATAAACTCTTTACATTTCTGACTATTAGGTCAGCAAGAGATTACTTCCATAAATCAAAGCTTGAAATTGATTATTTATGTATTCTATATACTCTATCAAAGTGTTATGGAATTTCAATTATAAAACCATCTATATCAAAGAAATTCAAATATATGCAAAAAATAAGGTATAAGGAAAATAAAGTATGCGACAAAAGTAAATAAATATTTCGCGTTTCTTTGAAATTTTAGTTTGAAGTTGGGCCAAGATAAATAAGTAACATACTTCATGAAAGTTTGGCGAAAACAAGATCTACCCGTTTCGGAAATATAAATACTTTAAATATATAAATATGCGTTTGTCTTAGAGGAGATATTAATGATTGTGAAAGAAAATATTTTGAGTTCAGTGTTTTTAAAATAGGACGAAATGATAAATAAACATACTGGCTTATTACATATTTCCATTTTCACATTTTCAGTTAAAATATTAAATCAACTAAACACTTGGCACACAATTATATAACTTTAAAATTGTATTTTTCACTTTTAAATGAATATTAAAAATTGTATATTTGAACACTAGAAACTAAAGTATACAATCGTAAATTATGTCTGCAGATAAACACATTTTTTATTGCAAACTTTTATTTAAAATAAAATATTTCACCAAGAAATATTCTAAACTAATATATTTTTATATTTATGAAATAGCTGTTATGTTTGAGAATATGAAATGTCATCACAGCTGTGTAGAAAACTCAGGCATTTTATGACTAGATTTAGCCAGTTTGGAAAATTAACGGTTAGAACTCGCTAATAAATGGCTAAATTTGCGACTTTATACTGGCTAAATTTTCAACTTATAAAACATGTATACTTTCGGTTATATACACAGTATAATATATAGGAAGTATATACGCATTCAGTATATACAGAGTATAATATATAGGAAGTATATAGACATTCAGTATATACACAGTATAATATATAGGAAGTAAATACACATTCAGTATATACACAGTATAATATATAGGAAGTATATACACATTCAGTATATACACAGTATAATATATAGGAAGTATATACACATTCAGAATATACACAATATAATATATAAAACATTTGAATTCGAGTGTTCGACGCAAGAACACGTTTCAAACATCCCTGAACTCGAATCGAACGGTTTTGAGGTGATGTCCGTGTGTGTGTATATGGAGACAATATCTCACGAACGAATGGAGCTTTTTGAACGAATTAGGTACAGAAATTTCAACCATTAGTGACTCTTCCCGGCCGTCCAAACGGTTACCTCACACTTTTCTGGTAGGTCGGACGATCTGGGTCTCAACAACAACCATCAGTGAATACTGGAAGTCTATTGATTATTTTAAACGCAATTGAATGTTCGGGATATCCATACATTTGAAAATATCATAAAAATATCCGAACCATCAATCCATCATTAATGTTGAGTATATAATAATTTCTAATGTGATTTTTGTTATAAAACGATTGACATTATCGCTAGAAGGCTAGCATAAACCGTTTTCGATGTAGTCCATTTTTTATATAAACTAATCTAAAAATTACATAAAATTAAAAAAATTTAACTATTGTGAAATATGTTCACTTTTCATATGTTATATTGAGCGATATATCTATTAACATCATTATCGTGGATCTAGTTCATTCCACTCACGAGATAATATACTTTGAGTATTATTTTTGTATTTTAACGCCTAACAATTCTCCATCAGTCATTTATATATAAAAAGTGATATTTTCTTCGTTTACCTGTAACGCTGAGCAATAAACTTGTCGAAATACCGTTAAAGATGCAGATTGACGAAAATATCGTCAAAATTACGAAAATGAATTTAATATGCATGATGTTTAATATATGGACACTATGACCTATTTCAGATGTTACCAATCCTGATAACTTTAAATTTATATTTGCTGTCATCCGGATAAGTTCCAAGTGCACAATGTTAAATACATTATACGTAGATATTATACATCATTGTTTCAATATAAAAGATGTAAATTCAGGGTAAGGTATGTGCTGACAAAATCAGATTCTTTGCCATGATTTGAGCTGCAAAGTTTATCCACGTATAAGCAATACTGTATCAAAGTATATAATGTACTTTTTTAATTATTTTGCAATATTATACTTTTTGTCTGATAAAATTTGAATTAAAGATATTT